>JASTWP010003353.1:0-25419 GCA_030770255.1 Temnothorax ravouxi
TTATACGACATACGTACGTTACATACATATACTATTACATACGTTATACTATACATACGTTATACTATTACATACATATACTACTGCATACGTTATACTATTACATACAACATACATACATCATACATACATCATACATACATCATACATCATACATACATCATACATACATCATACATACATCATACATACATCATACATACATCATACATACATACTGTGACGTTGCAGTTTCGCTGCGTCGTCGCAGCGCCCCGCCGCCGTCACAAGGCGCGGGATTTATATAATTCGCGCCCGAGGACGATTTACAGAGGCAGAGCGAGAGATCTCCAGGGGCATAATTGTACTTGCGTTTCCGCGTTCTAATCCTTTTTTTATATTTTGTAAACTTGCGTGGCGCCTCACCGAGCGGAGACCGGAGTTCCTGAGGAGCGGATTAAGGAGTACCGAATCAACCAGGAGGAATCGAGCGACGTATCGATTGACGCGGAAGGACCATGACGCGACTCGCAGGCCGGCGGGCACAGGGGAGCGCGACTGGGAGCGCTCGCGGCACGTAACACGGGGACGGACGGACCCATCGAGGCAGGGCCCCGGGACGCCGGGGCAGAACGAACTTCGCCTGCCCTCGGCACTTGCAAAAGGGATTCCGGGACGGATGGCCACCGCTCCCGGACACAACGAGAAGCGCGGGGACGTCAGCGTCTCGCCCGACCGGGAAGGAGCCCGGCGGAAATACCGTGCGCGCGGAAAACTAAAGCGCCCTGCGGGAGCAGGATTGTCGGCCCTGTGCAGGGATCCGCCGCGAGCTTGCGGGCTCGCCCCTAATTGGTCCGCGCGATAGCGTCGAGCGGCTGCGTGCGCCCGGGGTGGGGCGCGCAATCGATTCCGCGATCGAGCGAAATTTCGGGATCACTCTTGGATCGTCCTCGAACGCCACTGCACGCGAGTACTTGTCGCGATAATCTTGAGCATTCTCGATTCCCTTTCGACGATCTCGGACGCCTGTTCCAATCTTGGAGTGACGGCAAGGAGCCGCGAGACAGGAGGGTCAACGGTGAGGTTGCCTCGATATTATTCGGACAAATGTAAAGCCACGATACCGCCCTCCGGGCCGCGCTCGCTCGAAATTCCTTCGGTAGCCGGCGGCTCGCGCCGACAAAGAGTTAATTAGGCGATTGATATCGAGAGCGAGGGGCCTCGGAATGGTATCGCGGCCGTGGGATTACGGTAGAGTCACGGAAACGCTCCTGGAGATCGCGATCGATTATTGCGTGGTAATTCGCCGGTCGGGACGTAGATCATACACGCGGTAATGGCCGCGTCTGGAATGTTCGTCTCCCCGCGTGCCGAGAAATGTCGCGTTGAAGTGATCGCGTCCGACAGTGCTCGCGCCCGGATATTTCGCGTTGGATTGTGATTCGTTTTCGATTTTCGTTTGCGGTGGATTTAGTGCGTCACGTATGATTCGCGTCGAATTGCTTTCGCGCTCCGTATGCTTCGCGGTACAATTGCGTACGTTCGTATTCATTATTGTTTCTCGCGTGGTTGCTCGCGGAAAATCCGTACTTTCGCGTTAGCTACGGTCTTGTGCGTCGTGATATCGCGTGCGTCGGATTAACCTTCGCGTTAGATTCAGATTCGCGTTAGATTAAGACTTGCGTTAGATTAAGATTCGCGTTAGATTCAGATTCGCGTTAGCTTAAGACTTGCGTTAGATTAAGATTCGCGTTAGATTAAGACTTGCGTTAAACTAAGATTCGTGTTAGATTAAGATTTGCGTTAGGCTAAGATATTCGCGTCAGAATTCGGGAGTACCTGGCGACAGAACTCCGGCACGGTTCGAGACGTGGCATTCACGCGCTTCGGGCGTGACCCCGGCTACCTCGAGTTCCTTCGCGCTCATTATACGATGATTTCGCGTTCCTCCGGTTCGCAATAACCCTATTATTTTACGTTTACTCCGGTTCGGTATATTCAGCTGTGTCCTTCGTCGACCAGCCCCGTAAGCAACTCGTTTGACTATTATTAATTTTCCTGCTTCGAAACCTACGAAATCTTCTGTTATCTTGACGCCCACGCTAATAGCGTCGTTTAATTCTCTTTCTCTGGCGTCCGCGTTATTACTTTCTTGATTATAGCCGAATCATGGCAGCCGACGGGCACCGATCCAGCCCGAGAATTAATTCAGGATAAACCTTGTTATATTTTCTTTTAATGATCTGAGTATTACTTCGCGTGTCACCCTGCCGAATCGAGCGCTGCCCTCCCCTTAACCCCGCCCACACTCCTCAGTCGAGCTGGCCAATTCCCCGCACATCGAAGTACTTGTGTCTTGCGTCTCGTTGTCATTTTTCGCGGTTCGTTGTACTTTCGCGGACGCGCATGGCCGCGTCTGGCGCCCAATGGTATTTTTCTGATTCGCGGAACTTCAGATGTGCGCGGGGATCGTCGGAAAGGCCTGACACCCTCCTCCCCTCCTCCTTTTGATCCGACACACGTCCCGGAGCGGTCCGGGGGTGCAAAAAGTCGTGACAATACATACGTTACAAAGGTATTTTATAATGCCCCCATGGCAGCGTCTCGGTCGAATCGGGTATAATGTATCGCTTATCGTCATATGGACTCAGAGCGATTTTCGTTTCGTTCACGGTGTACACCTCGTGTAGTTTGGACCTTATGCAAGCCTGCTGTCGCGTCATTTCAATTTCGTCGCGCAGAAACCTCGTGTAATCGTCGAACGTTATCGACCTGGCTACGACGTTACTTTTAACACCTTTCGCTTTTTTACAATCTTTTTTACCGTCGGTGTACATAATTCTACACATGTCGCCATAGAGGGGAGACATGTACTCGTGATGAAATTCATACAAACAGATTTTCGATACGTTGAGAATGCACATGCCGACGTAAATAGGTTTGTCAAATTTAACTTCGAGTTTTCGCAGTTCAACGGCTATCAGATTTTCCGTAAAAACGCTCCTGCTGTGAAAATTTGGTTTCGCGATCAGTGCCTCCGCGCCGCATCTACCGTTCCACTTTGTTAATAATTTTACATCAACGTGATTTCGAACGTTCTCCATCGTTTTCCCGAAAACCGCGTTGTTCATCAATTTATATAAATTTTTCTCGAAATCGTTTTTGGCCAGTGTTCTAAATTTTGTATTGAGTTCGATGTAAGCGCGGAGCCACGCAGATTGAGCGAATTGCAATACGCGATGTATTTTTGTGACGCGAAGGCCGTGGCGCGTGCATTGCTGCAGATTGCGATAATGAATGACATAACGCTCCTTATTGTATAAAGTCGCTAGAAGTTTATTCTCTCGCTTGCCGGGTGGTTTATCGCTCGTTGGACAGAACGGTAGATCAGCGTGCGCGTCGTGTTTATTCTGTGGATACTCTAGATCGACTTCAAGAATGTAACCCGTGGGCGAATCCAAAGCGATCGCGCTAAACTCGAAATTCGAAACGTTTTCGACCCATCGAAAATCTGCATAGGGCAATGGTTGACACATCGCCCAGCCGTACGAGTTGTTTACATCGAAATACATCAGATACGACGATGGTTTCGATGGATCGTAAAATTGCATGTACCTGTTATTGGCTTGCGCGTATCTGCCGGAACATTTACTCAAACCGCCGCGAATACCGCGTTCGATAAACATGACCATGTCAATGTCGGTAAGCAGTTCGAAATTTACGCGAGTATGCTTCAACATAGCGTCCCACGTGAAACCCGGTAGAGTGTAATAATACACCGGATCGAGTCCGTAACTCGCGACGCAGCTATCGCGAAAATTTTCAAATATGTCGGCCAATAACAAGACATCGGTTTTAAGATATAAATCGCTGTAGTCACCGAGCGTTCGAACGGAGAACCGCTGCCAGACGTTGACGGCGTGCGCGTAATCGCTCTCGGATACGGTGCCACCTGTCAATGAACTGTAAAACGAGTCACGCGGTGGTAAACACGTATCCTCCAACTTTTCGACGCAGTCAATGTACTCGTACGGAAAGACACCTTTTTGTGTCAACAAATCAAAATTTTCTGTAGATAATTCACAAAATTCGCGTCGTACTATTCGCAGTTTATCCTTATCGAGGAAGGATGCCAATTTTGCAAGACTCGTGCTCAGAAATTTATACGAGTCGATGAATCTTAATTTGATGCAATTTTTTTTGTCTTTATCTTCAGTGCTTTTAACGTTCTTCGTAAATGAAATGTATTTTTCCTTCGTGATTGAGAGTAAGTCTACACGTCCTTCGTACGCGGTGGCAATTTCTTTTATTATAAAATGAGAATCATAACCCGATAAATTATGAAATATTACTGGAATGAAGTAAGAACTTTTATAATTTAAGTTGCATTTAGAATGCGCGGGACCTCGATAATTGCCGGTCAAGTGACAGTGATCGCGTACTCGCACGTCGTCTGGCTCGAACGGTTTTTCGCACACGTGACAGTGCGTTTCGCTGTTAAACTTTTTCCACTCGTCTCGCGTGAAATCCGCCATGGGTATATTAGCGAAGATGGTCTTTACGTCGTGTGCTAAACGTCTTAGTTCCTCGACGAACCACGCGACGCAATCCTTATCGCGACGAAATTGATACGCGGATAACGAGTCGTCGTACGAGCACCGCACGTAGTATCCTATGCTAAATACCTGATGATGTTGAGACCTGAACGTGGACGTTGTCGGATCCGCATCCGTCTTCTCGAGGGTACATTCCAGGTCGGCGTATACGACATATGGAAGTCGTTCCTTCCTGCTGTGATTCTTAAAACTCAGCCACTTTTCGTCCTCGCTCGGTAGTCGGATGGCACACTTGTTTATCTCTCGGCAGTCTACACCGTGGACTTCCAATTTCTCGCTGGAGCTGAAGTAGTGAAGACATCTGCAAAAAAAAAAACAATTTTTGTAAATTGTTATATTTAAAAAAAAAATATTTTATAATTTTATTAAAAGGAATATAAGTACTCACCGATCGCAAAAGTATTTCCGACCACGGTGCCTGCTCAATTGCATGCTCACGAGGCGGGATAAATTTTTTATCCACGCGAAATGTCCCACGTTGTCGTCTCGCTGGTCCTGCACGTACAGCAGATTTACGTGCTTTTCTCTCTTCAGGTCGGTGAGCCGTATCGGGAGAACGGTTGGCGTCTCCTCTCCCTCGATGGTATACACATTGATTGATATATTGTTGTAATTTTCAAAATTTTTAATCTGTTTCAAAGTCATTGGAAACTCAATGTCTTGTAAATTTAATATATTTTTGTAATCAGGGTACAAGAATTCCCGATATGTATGATCCTTGACAGGATACAGCGCAGCGACCACTGACCACGCGAAGCACGCATTGTCCATAGAATGCACATTGATCACCGCTTTTTTCGATTTAATTTTTCGCGGTAAATTGATGTAACATCCCGCGCGCAAAGGATTGTACTTGTTCACGTTTACTGTCAAATTGAGTATACGCGACAACGCCCACCCACTATCGCGTTCCTGGAACTCCTCGAGTTTCGCTAATGTGGGCTCGATAACGTGTAGCTTGTACCACTCGCGCAGATCGGACCGGTAGGACGAACGAAAGAGTTCATAGTTTCTCGTGTTGACACTTTTGTTCGCACGTATGTCACCCGTCACAAACTCGCCGTTGAACACAGTGTTTATCTTTACACTTGCGTGTCTTTGCATGACGTTTTGCACATGATCGAGCACGATGACTTCAGCATCTTCGAGAAATTGTCGCGGTTCGATGTAATTGGTATTTATCACCGCACCGGTTAATACACGGCTTTCGAACGCGGCATCAATCTCTCGCCAAACGAGTCTTTCCGCGTTTTCGTTACTAGTGCCCGCCGCGTACTCACCACCGATATGTACGAACCGTCTCTGTAATAGAGTCTTCGCACCTTCGAGTCGCGCAATTCTTGCCACTAATGATTGTCTGTTTCCCGGATTGTCTGTTTCGCGGATTGAGAGTCGCGGACGTTTGGAATGACAGTTTTCTTCGAGCTGCTCGATAAACTCCTCGCATCGCTGTGCCCATGCAAGATATTCGCCCAAGGTAGCGATTTGATTGGATCCTTCCAACAGGTCGCGTTCCATTTGATCGGGATGTTCCATTTTTTTTATACTGTCTTTTTTCACACACTATTTTTTATATCACGTCACATTCTTCGATGGAGCACTTGCACGTGACTCGATCACACGCTGAACAGTATCGATTGTAACATTGAATGAGATAGTGCGACTGCATAAAACGATAAGGACTGAAGCGGGTGGCATTAAAGTGATTAAGTTCCCAATTATTAATATCATCAAAGTAACGTTCGTAAGTTTTTTCAAGCATCGATAGATGATTAGGATCATCGATATCGTCAGGGTACATGTGCATACGTACCGAATTGTTCATCACCAACAATCCAACGTACTTTCCAATACCTGTATAAATTTTAATATATGTTGCTTCACAACCACCATCCTCGATCTTACGAAAAATTTCAATCGCCCGAAAGTGATACTCCCAATTGTACCAAAAATTGGTCGAGCGAGGTTCCTCGGCATCGCACTCGTCCCGCAGCCGTCGATACACTTTTCGTCTCACGTTAGATTCCCAGTCATAAGGATGCTCGGTTTCGATAACGATTCCTTGTCTAGCGATGCGTTCACTGGTCCCGCGTATACCGAGTTCGCGATCGCGAAGAAACTGCACCGGCGATATTTGTTGCACATCCGTCAATTTTACTCCTTGATATTCTTTACGCAAACCATCGGCGATATCGTTTATTAAATAGTAATCATAGCCTAAAGAGGTTATATACTTGTTAAGATCACTTGCCTTCTTTTCAATTATGTACACCATATTGCTCACGTTATAATGTCCCACTCGCGATAATGTTTTTTTTTTTCACTTCATGCAAATCGTGCACATGTTGCACGGTAATATTTGATACAATGGAGTGCGACAATTTCCGCAAAATCGACCGTTTATTACGTTGTACGGCTGGCTAACATGCTTTCGACGTTCACGTACGTGCTCACCAGTGTCTGGTACAGTGATCATACACGAATAACACAGTTTATCCGAACCGTATTTAAAATAAAAATAAATTGCGCAACACTTCGTATGTCCATCTAACGCTAAAAATTCGGGACGCGGCACTATTTTATTGATAACTTCTTTACGGTTATCGTCTTCATCGCTGTTATAATCACTGTCCTGGTGACAACGGACGATCCTCGTCGGATGAATCCACATCCATTATTGCCTCAAAATTATTGTCCATTTCTATTTTTGTTCACTGTTTTTGAAAAAAATGTTTTCTTTATACCGCTCACTTGACACAAAAAACTTCAGCCCCGAGTATGAATTTTTAAGAGCCGCAATAATGTTTTCTTTTCTTATCGTGTGCAAATCGGGCACATATTACATGGAAATATCATGTACAATGATTCACGACATCTTGAACAATGCTGGCCATGCATCGTTCCGCGTAACGCAACGAAGTGTTTTAGACGAGCGTACATGCCGAATTCAAGGTCCCATAGAGCAGCCATGCACGGAGCACATAGTGCAAGTGCACCACCCGTTGAAAAATAAAAATATATTACGCAATGTCTCATACGTAAATTTAGTGCGATTTCCCAACGCAGCACTATTCTTTCGATGACTTCTTCATGATTGTTGTCCTCGTCACTGAAATAATCACTGTCCGGTGACAACGGTCGATCCTCGTCCATATCGAAATTATTGTCATCTCTATTTTTGTTCACTGTTTTTGAAAAAATGTTTTCTTTATACCGCTCACTTGACACAAAAAAGATGCAAAAAACTACTATACTTTTTTCCACTCGATGCACCGACGCGTAGACTTTCAAATCACAGACTGTGATTTTGACTCGCTTCATTCTTCCTTATATACTTTTTCTAATGCCTTTTTCTCTCGTTCCAACTAGAGCATCGCGTATCGTTTCTTCTGTTTTAGTGCATGGTGTGCATACACTGCGCAGAAACAATATCACCCATAGAATTTGGGTCGCTTTGCTGCACTTATGTCGTCTAGTGTTCATAAAATCTAGCAACCTGTCATCGGCGCTTGTCTTTGTAACCCGCGACGGTTAAGTTCGTAAAATTTTTTGTCGAGTACCCATGTTGACCATCGCTAGCTGCATGTCATCAGCGCTCGCCTTTGTAATGCCATAACCGAATGGCGCCGCGAAACCCCGATAAGCGGCTCTTCCTAGACAAAAAAAATGAAAAGGACACTGGTGCCAGCGTCACGCTTAAGTCATAAAATTTTTGGTCAATACCTACGTCGACCATCGATGCTCGCATCTTAAGTGCGAAATGATATCTGTTTTGTAAAATCTAGCAGCCTGTCATCGGCGCTCGCCTTTGTAATGCGCGACGCCATAACCGAATGGCGCCGCGAAACCCCGATAAGCAGCTCTTCCTACAAAAAAAAAATGAAAAGGACACTGGTGCCAGCGTCACGCTTAAGTCGTAAAATTTTTGGTCGAGTATCTACGTCGACCATCGATGCTCGCATCTTAAGTGCGAAATGATATCTGTTTATAAATTATAGCCGCCATCCATAGGTGCTCGCCTTTGTCACGCGCGACGCCATAACCGAATGGCGCCGCGAAACCCCGATAAGCGGCTCTTCCTAGACAGAAAAATGAAAAGGACACTGGTGCCAGCGTCACGCTTAAGTCGTAAAATTTTTGGTCAAGTATCTACGTCGACCATCGATGCTCGCATCTTAAGTGCAAAATGATATCTGTTTATAAATTATAGCCGCCAGCCATAGGCGCTCGCCTTTGTAATGCGCGACGCCATAACCGAATGGCGCCGCGAAACCCTGATCTCCCTTCCCTTCCCTAGGACCCTCTCGTCCACGAGTCCCCCCCTCCCCGCATCCCCCTCGGAGACCGCTAGAGTCCCCCCTTCCCGCAGACCCCTCGTCCGCGAGTTCCCCCACCCCCGCCCCGCTCCCCCCTCAGATCCCCGGCCGAAAAGTCTCCCCTTTTCCCTACTCATGCTTCCGGAAATATTGGATAGTCGCCATAACAGGCACATGCCAATAAGGAATCCGAGTTATATTCTAGAAGCACAGGAAGCAAGTAAAAAATTAAGTAGTCGAAAAAATATGGAGCAAATTGCAGTAAAGAGCGAAAATGTCATTAATGAAAATAACGAAACGTTAAAATGTGACATTTCGCCAATAAAAACTGTTGAGGATTATAGGACGGGAGAAAGAAACCGCGTGCGACTCGTCTGAATGCTCTACACAAAGTGATTTATTCCCGACACCTGTACATACGACACGTGGTCGGAGTTACTCCCGAATTTGGGCAGGTCGCGACACTGTACAGATAGTGCCCCGCGTAGTTGCCCGCGACATATAGCTTACGTTGGTATACAGTTTCTATAGGTGAGATGCGGAAGAAGCACATTCACATGTACTATCTAACACGCCCCCTTGAATGTAATTCTTTCATCGGATAGCCCCAATAAACTCAGCAATTTTACATGTTTTCGGTTTAGGTAAAGGCTTAGTGAAGATGTCCGCTATCATTTCGTCCGTAGGTACATATTTTACATTAATGATGCCTCCGTCTTGCATTTCACGGATAAAATGGTGGCGGACATCAATATGCTTCGTTCGCTGACTAGTGTTATAGTTCTTTGATAAACTTATAGTACCGGTATTATCACAGTTTATTACAATACCATCGCTCGCAAATTTTTCGTGAACAAGTTCCATCTCTCGTACGAGATTTCCTAGCCAAGCGGCTTCCTGACATGTCGAGGCCAGCGCGATGTATTCGGCCTCGACCGTAGACAGTGCAGTGGTTCGCTGCTTCTTGCTATGCCATGTGATGGCCGCTCCGTTCAACAAAAAAATACATCCAGATATTGACCTTCGATCGCGTTTGTCATTCCCCCAGTCGGCGTCGCTGAAACCTAATAATTTACTTTTATTTGCTTTACTATATTTTAAACAAAAATCGGCGGTTCCCTTAAGGTAACGAAATATACGCTTGATTGCAGTCCAATGAATATTTTTCGGTTCTTTACAAAAACGACTAACCGCATTTACAGACTGCGCAATATCCGGTCTAGTGAGCTGGGCAATGTATAACAATGTATCCTACCGCTTCTAAGTAACGATCTTTAAACGCCGCGTCATTCTGTTCCTTTGTAGTGTCTTCCACGCTGTCGGAAGTTTCCTCTTCTAGTTTGACGTTCAAATCTGCCGGTGTTCCAATAGGTTTGCAATCTGCCATATCCGAATTTTTCAATCGTTTTTTGTATGTATCGAGATTGAGATATCTTAATTTCTCTTTTCAATTTGTCTTGTTGTATTTCGAGGCCTAGGAAGCTCTTTGCTTCACCCAAATCTTTCATCTCGAAATTCTCATTTAAGTATGTCTTCAAGTTTCTTCTTTCGGTTTCATCATTCGTTATAATGAGCATGTCGTCGACATATATGGCCAAAATTAATATCTTTTCTCCAATTTTCTTTATGTATACGCATGGGTCTGCGTTCAGCCTTCCCATGCCGTACCTCTTTAATTTCTCGTCTATTTCATCATTCCATGCGCGACCGCTTTGTTTTAATCCGTATATAGCCTTTTTTATTCTCAGAACCTTTCCGCGGTTTCTGGATACTCCTTCGGGGGGAATCAAGTAGATTTCTTCCTTCAGTTCGCTATTCAAATATGCGGTTTTTACGTCCATATGGGTAGCAGTCCATCCTTTTTCTGCGGCCATCGCTAAAAGGAATCTGATTGTGTCATACTTAACTACTGGTGAGAACACCTCCTCGTAGTCTCGTCCTTGGATTTGCGCGCATCCTCTGGCCACGAGCCTCGCTTTATAACGTGTTTCTCCCGTGCATGTCTCCTTCTTTTGGAATACCCATTTGGCGCTCAGGGGTTTTATACCCGGCGGTAACTCAGTTTCTTCCCAGGTGCCATTTCTCTCTAAAGCCTTAAGCTCTTCTTGCATCGCATGGAACCATTCAGTATGCTCAGGACTATTCATGGCTTTCCTTTGTATGTCTTCGGAGTCTCTGTAATCTGTTCCTTTATTAAGTAAGATACATACCCCGGCCTTGAAACTGGCTTCAACTTTCTCTCGGACCTTCGCGGTGTCCTTGACTGCTGCGGTGTCGTTGTATCGTCGGTTGTTTCCCGCTCAGTCTGTTGTTGTCTTTGATTACCTTCTTCTACATCGGCGAAATGTATCCTCATCGTCCGACGAGCTTGAATCACTGGCTTCCTTCTTTGGTACGGTTCGTGTATTTTTTGGTTTCGTTTCCGTTAACTTGTAGTCAAGGAGTTCTTCATCCTCCTTTTCTTCCGTTGTATTCGTGTTTCGCTTGTCCTCGCGAAATATCACATCCCTGCTAATAATTATTTTCCTCGTTTCTGGATCGATTAACCTGTAACCTTTAGTATAATTATCGTAACCAATAAAAATAAGTTCCTTCGCTTTCGGGTCCCACTTATCCCTTTTTTCTCGCGGTGTGAGTGCCCAAGCCTTGCTGCCGAAAATCCGGAGATGTTTCAGACTCGGTACCTTTCCTGACCAGAGCTCCTCCGGGATCTTTCCCTTCAATGCGCTTGCTGGGTTCCTATTTAGCAGGTACGTTGCGGTAGACGTAGCTTCCGCCCAATATCCTTTTGAGAGGCCGGCATCTATCAACAAACATCTAGCGCGTTCTACAATACTCCGATTCGCTCGCTCGGCTAAACCGTTTTGTTGCGGTGTATAAGGTACGGTAGTTTGATGCGCGATGCCCTGTTTTTGAAGTACGTCTGTAAATTCTTTATTTACATATTCGCGTCCGTTATCTGTTCTAATTGCTTTTATTTTTCTCCCTACTTGTGTCTCTACAAATGCTTTAAATTTCTTAAACGTTTCGAGCGCCTCACTTTTATGCTTAAGGAAGTATACGAACTTTTTACGACTAAAATCATCTATGAATGTCATAAAATATTTTGCGCCGCCTAACGAATTTATTGACATCGGTCCGCATATATCAGAATGTATTAAATCTAGTAACGCTTTAGCTCGCTTACCGCTAGACGGGAATGGCTTCCTACTTTGTTTTCCCTGGATACATATGTCACAGTTTTTCTCGTCGGGATCGGAATCACGCAGTTCTTTCCCTATAGTCTTAGTCAACTGCTTCATCCCGCTGCATCCTATGTGTCCCAATCTTCTGTGCCATACGCCCCCTCGCCTGTCCGTGTCCACCGTTGCGTAAGCGTGTTCCGTCATCAGGTCCAGCTTGTAGACACCTCCGTGCGGCCGAGCCGTTGCCACCAGGTCTCCTCGTGCGTCGACAATTGAGCACCCGTTCTTTGTAATTTTTATTTCATAATTCTTGCTCGCTATTTTTACGGCAGAGAGCAAGTTAGCTGCCAAGCCGGGTATATATAATACGTCCTCGACTTTAATTAGCTGTTTAGTCCCGTGGACCATCGTCTCGATTTCTGCCGTCCCCATGGCTACTGCTTGCATTTCGCCATGGTTAGCTGCCGTAACTTTTCTCTTGCACTGCTTTACGTCCTTCAGGCAATTTTCCTTGCCCGTCATGTGCGAAGAGGCGCAGGAATCGAGGTACCAGTCTTCCGTGATTATTTCGTTCGACGCCGCGAACGTAGCAAACACTTTGTGTGACGAGTCGTCCTTGTCCTTGTCTTCCTTCTGTTTACTACGACACTTAGCCGCGATGTGGCCTAGCTTGCCACAAGCAAAACACTTTCTTTTCGGTCTGTCCTTGACATTCTTTTTGCCCGCTTTCGTATAAAGTGCCGCTTCCGATCCTACCGTTGTATTCGCCGCCTCATGCTTAATTTCTTGCATTAATTTTACCTTCATGGCATCTCCAGTTATGGGGGTGCCGGAGCTTTCTAATCCCATGATCATAGGCTTGTATTCTTCGGGTAGTCCTGATAACAATAACGCCCCTACCATTTCCTCGTTTACGACGAAATCGAGCTCCTTGAGACTGTGGGCCGTCATCGTTATACGGTTCACATATTCTCCTACAGAAGCACAGTCCTCCAACCTCGTCGATGTTAGAGTTCGTAGTAAGCCGACTTTCCTCGTAAGGCCTCTATCTTCGAAGGCGTTTTTGAGTTTATTCCAGGCCTCTCTCGGGGTAGTCGTGCCTTGAATATGCCCGTAGTTATGTTTCCTGACCGCTAAGACGATTTTCGCGCGTGCTTTGCTCATTTTCTTAGCATCGGCAACGTATTCAGGAATTCCTAGCACACATCCCCACAAGTCCTCTGCTTCTAAGCATGCCTGCATCGCGAATTTCCAGGAACTGTAATTTTCCCGGCCTATTAATTTTTCGATCTGCCCGAGGCTCAGACTTCCAGGTTTCCTCCATGGTGATAGCACGTGGGCCGTCGTACGGCACTGCTCCGTTATTTCACGTGATTCACTACTCACTACTTGCAAAACTTTCACGCTGCCGAAAGTCTGTATTAACTTACTTTATTAACGTATGAGCTCTCTGTCCTTTTATTATCAGATGCTTCCTGGGCCCATAACCTGTTGAGGATTATAGGACGGGAGAAAGAAACCGCGTGCGACTTGTCTGAATGCTCTACACAAAGTGATTTATTCCCGACACCTGTACATACGACACGTGGTCGGAGTTACTCCCGAATTTGGGCAGGTCGCGACACTGTACAGATAGTGCCCCGCGTAGTTGCCCGCGACATATAGCTTACGTTGGTATACAGTTTCTATAGGTGAGATGCGGAAGAAGCACATTCACATGTACTATCTAACAGCAATTACCGCTGCTATGATTGCTCAAGATATGGAGCAGGATGATGATTGTACATATATTGGTACAAGCTACAAGCAAGATATAACCGAAGAGGATAAGGCAAGACGAATACTAAATTTAGATGAAATTATTATACCTATTTCCATTGTGGAAGAGAATGTCTTGTCTGGCGGCGAACTAACGGACGAATCAATAGATACATTTTTACGTATTGTGAGAAAAAATACTCCTTTTGAAACGCAAAGTGTACAGTATCAAGGATTGCCTGATTATATTGACGCTAGTAAGAGCGATTTAAGCTTACAAATAATTGGAGGAAAAAATCTATACTTTCGAGAAGGAATTGAACACTGGCGATGTATATTTTGCGATGGCACCAAACTGTTTGTATATGACAGTATACCTAGCTGTACATACGACAGATTGGTGCTCAAGGAAAAAGAATATATAAAGCGTCGATATCCAAAAATAAGGCAAAGTGATATTATTTTTTTAGAAAGTCGATGCACAACCAGACGGTACAAGTTGCGGAATTTACGCTTCAGCTTTTGCCACAACTGTAGCCTTAGGAGGCAATCCTTGTGATGAAAAATATTCCAAGGACGTAACGTGCATGAGACCACACTTTATTACAATTATAAAGGGAGATGAACTGTTGCCTTTCCCAAGACGATAAAAACATACGATCTAATATTATTTAGAAAGTTACGTGCACTGTAATAATATTTCGAAAGATATTTGAATATCGAAAACATACCTGGGTAAAAAATAAAAATATAAAAATATAAAAAAATGGAAAAAAATAAAAATAAAATTAAAATTAAAACAATACAAAAAATACAAAAATAAAATAAAAATAAATGTCAGAAGCGTCTATTCGGACGGTACTGATTATAATAAAAATCAAATTCGTTTATTTTGACGGTACTGACAAAATTAATGCCAGAAGCGTCTGTTGCAACGTTACTGAATTTTACAAATGAATCATTTGTAAATAAAAATCGGAGAGACAAAAGAAAGATATTGGTTGCGTTCTCACGGGAATGGGCGTTGGAGGGGCTCATTCTATAATCTCAATATTTAATAATTTTAAAATAATATTAATATTTGTTTATATTAAAATATTAATTATTAATTACTAATAATATTATTATTTATTGTTATTTATTATTATTAATAATATAATTTTATACATTGTAGTTTTAAAAATAGTGCATTGCAAATTAGATCGCAATTTGAACTGCGGTGATTGCGTCGCAAAGTGTTAAACTCAGATAGGTTTTGCTTTGCAATGTACTATTTTCAAAATAAATGTATAATAATAGATAAAAAGTAAATTATATTAATGAGCTTGCATGTAAAAAAACAAGAAAGATTTTATAAAGTATACTTCCCATAATATGGTTGAGGTCACTTTGCGACGCGATCATAACTCAGTTTAAATTGCGATTCACTCGAATTATTAATTCGTGTTGTTTATTACTAATTAACATTACAATATTATATAACATTGTTTTACTTTCAGATTTAATAAATAATTTCCTTTATTATATTAATGTTAATCTATGTACGTAGAGTTATTTATAGTTATACAGAGATTAGACTTGACATGTCTGAAGGGCGGATCACTTTAAACGAAAAGGCGTGGCTAGCGTTGAATCAACGCCATTATATTGCAGCAGGTAACGTATGCACAGTGGAGGCTTTAGTGAGTAGGAATCTCACACTATCCCGAAAAACCGGGGTGCCTTTTGAAGGTTTCCTCCGCTTAAAAAAAAAAGCTATCTCAGTAAACACAAGATAATATAACATCAATGATCATCATTATATAACAGGGTGTCTAGACCTGGAAGATTTCCATGACCGCTATATACTTCTTTAGATAAAAAAGGACAGAAAATGTCATGGAATTTTGCGACTTTTCTGGAATTTTGTTAAATTCTTAAAAAATGACATTTTCTGTCCTTTTTGTTTATCTAAAAAAGTGTATAGCGGTCATGGAAATCTTCCAGGTTTCGACCGCTAGACACCCTGATAATATTAACCCTTAAAGAGCACATGGGATGTAGGATACCCCACTCCAAACTTTGTGCTCTGATAAGTCCCATTAAAATGTAGAAAATTGAACTTGCAGCGACATATGGTATTAGTTTGGAGTATTAACTTTATGTTCGAGCAACAGAACCGTTCGTCCAAGCATCAGTGTGCTTGTGGTAGCCATTCGAATAAGACGTGTCGAGATCGTGGGGTATGTCATACCCCGTGTGCCCTCTACGTCAATATAGTGAATAGTAGAGTTCCTTTTCTGACGATTTTTTTTTTGATTATTTCACATCTGTCAAACGTAAGTATACACTAAAATGTGAAATGAATTTTTTTTAATATTAATTTTAAGTCAATAGCGTTGTTAAAGTACATACTTACAGACACTGGGGTATCTCATACCCCCAGTGCGCTTTACGTAATTTTTTATATTAATATTTTTATGTAGATGGCATACAATTTAATTTTTTGGAATAAAACTTTTATGTATACTACTTTAATTATAAACATTAAAAATGTCATTTTTTTATTTTTTGTACTTGGAAAAATAAGATTAAACCCATAAAAACATGCAAAATCTAATATTTCATTTCTCACAAAATCCTTACTTTTAATTCTCCAAATAAATATCTTTTTTGAAACGCGCACTATTGTAATAATTTTTTCTTGTAAGTACCATGTCTCAAGAGTATCCACCTAAATTTTTACTTTAAAATATTAAAAATTGCCAAAGTTATTCAATTTTAAGTGAAAAGTGACATTTTTTCCGTCCTTTTCTTTTTCAATAATTTTTTAAACAATGTTAATTTTAAGAAATCGCTATAACTGTTGTTTATCCTTAAAATACATGACTTTAACTTCATTCAGAAATTTTTATGCAATAAAATAGTCAATAGCGTCGTTACAGTACATACTTAAAGACACTGGGGTATCTCATACCCCCAGTGCCATTTACGGAATTTTTCGGAGGTGTGCTCTTTAAGGGTTAATAGTTTTGCATGCAATTTTTTTATATACAATTTTTTGTATATTATCTGGTACATCTTTTTTTCTAATTATACTGATTGCTAATATATATTTTAATATGCATAAAAATATATTTTTAAATTCTTAGTGCTTCTGCATGATAGTGCAATAATTTCAGATTGTTTGCCATCACCTATTACTTCAGACTATCAATCTTACTGAAAAGGAAGCTGTAGATTTAAACAAATAATGGAAAATTATGAATAATATGAGGTTTCCAACGCTGAACTTTTTATGTAAACTCTTTCAAAGGATCTGTCCATTCTTGATGGGGTAAAATAATAACTTGTATAACAAATGCAATAAATATTAAATTTATAGTATTAATTTATATAACTAATTTTATTCTGTCTTTTACTCTCTCTCTCTCTCTCTCTCCATCCCTGTCCCTCTCTCTCTTAGTACACTGGGTAGCGTACACTTAATATGGTAAAATCAGGATTTTTTAGAAGTGTGGTGTTAGGATTGTAGGGTATATTTGAAGAAAGAAAAACGGTAATGTTATTTAGGACAAGAAACTCTCTATTTATTATTTCGTTGATAAAATGTTGGGAAATATAAACGAAAATACATATATAAATGAAATACATTATTTTTTTTTATTGTTACTGTTGAAAGTAAATAATATTACATAAAATCAGTAATGCAATTGACCATAGATATACATACACACGCACACGCATACGCAATCGCACATACATACGCATACGCACATACATATATTATTTTTATTATTTTGTCTGTGCGCCCCAGGCCCCGTCCACGATGACGATATCAAGGACATGGGACGTCTCCAGGATCATGCTCCGATTACTTTGTACTAACAATAAGAATAATTCTGTATAAATTTTTCTTTTGTGCCTTTATATCATATGTATTTTTCAAGCAAAGTGCATTTGCAGAATTTATGCGATGGAAGATGCACGCACGCACGCACGCACGCACGCACGCACGCACGCACGCACGCACGCACGCACGCACGCATGCGCGCACGCGCGCACGCGCGCACTCGCGCGCACGCGCACACGCGCACACGCGCACACGCGCACACGCGCACACACACACACACGCGCACACACGCACACACGCACACACGCACACACGCACACACGCACACACGCACACACGCACACACGCGCACACACGCGCGCACACGCGCGCACACGCGCACACACGCGCACACACGCACACACACGCACACACGCACACACACGCACGCACACACACGCGCGCACACACACACACACACACACACACACACACACACACACACACACACACACACACACACACGCGTGACACACATAAAAATGCGACCCTAAAGAATTATTGCCGTGGATACTCTAAAATAGAATATCCACAATATCCTCATTTTTACCATGTTCAACGTCTGATAACTCGAAAAATAGATGGTTTTCGGACTTCGTGCACATTAACACTTTTGATCAAAAGATTACAACATACTACAGTTTCAACCAATTTGACCGGGATCCATTTTCCTTATGGCTGGGCTCGGGGTCCTTTCTTATTGTAAAGTTTTTATAAAGACTGAATTTGTATTATTTATAATAATTCATTTTATTAAATATATCATTCCATCGATAGATTAAAATGTTATGCTTTTTTGTATAAGAGTTTTTTCTTTATGGAAAAGTATACTATTATTTAGAATACAAGATTTTTGACATCAAATTCGTAATCAGCACCCTCGAAAACTTATATGTGCATGCTAATAATTTTTCGTTTCGATATGATTTATATTATAAATATAAATCAAGCCCCAACATTATTTCAGCAGTACTGCCAACTTAAATTGACGCGAAAAATTAGAGCGCGCGAGTTAACGCCTTATTCAACCAGCTTCCGAGTTAATGCCATTTCCAATCGGCTTCCGAGTTAACGCCCTTTCCAACCGGCTTTCGAAATAACGCCTTTTTCAATCGGCTTCCGAGCTAACGCCTTTTTCAACCGGATTCCGAGTTAACGCCTTTTTCAACCGGCTTCCGAGTTAACGCCTTTTCCAACCGGCTTCCGAGTTAACGCCTTTTTCAACCGGCTTCCGAGTTAACGCTCTTTTATTCGGAAGCGACGATATATATATTCTTATATATATATGCTTTTTAAAAATAATTTTCAGGTTCTAAAGATAATGACATTGTTCGGCGTATCGCCTTGTAAATAATGTAAATAGTTTATAGTTCTCGTTTTTTTTTTGTTCTTTCTGGTGATTTGCGTGAAACGTTGGCGGATCGCGGTAAATTGCCAATACTCGCGCGACTCACCCGACTCGTGCTGCCCGCCTGCGGGTGGCCCGCCCAATTATCGGAGCTATTTGGTACTCGCTCGCGCCGCAATTTGCAGGTGCGCGAGCCGGAAGAGTGCCGGAGCACTCATCGTTCCGCCGTTAAGGACGACACATCCTCTCATCGTCTAACGGACGCACGGACAAATAATTGTGTGAGATTGTGCCTTGCCTTGCTTGCCTCGCCTGCCTGCACTACCTCGCCTTGCCTCGTTTGCCTGCACTGCTTGCTTGCCAGCCTTTTTACCTGCTTGTCTTCCCGCAACCACGGAAGTCTCGCCGCCAAGCCGAAGGACGAGGACGACGAGAGAGTACCCGAGAGGGCACCGAGCAACGAACGGTGAGTCGCTCGCTTTTTATCGCTTGCATTTCGTTTCGTGAGGGGCCGATACCCCTCTGGTCCTTCGAACCACCCGCTTACAGGCCAATCGCAAATCCGGGGAGCGCCTCACACCCCCCCGTACATTGGTCCTTCGAGCCGGATTTTCGCGTTAGAAAATTACCGCCGACCTTTCGCTTATCTCGCTTTATTCGCTAATTCGCTAATATACGCTCATTCTTGCAGTCGCGTAATTGCATTGACGATTAATCGGTGTCGATAATCATACGCCACGATATCTCTCGCTCGCAAGACTCGCTTCGCGACGAGAATACGCGCGCGGAACTCGTTTCACGCCATTGTCGTTGAATCGCTCTTGCCGTTAATTGCTCGTTCAATAGTCGGAAATAATTATTAAGGTAGTAACCAGAATATTCAAATCTAGAATATTCTCGGGCAAGCCATACGTTTCGCCTCGCTGTCGACGGCCTTGGCGCTCGGTCACGGGCCGGCCGTATGTACACGTTGTTTTTCTAAATAGACTCGCGCTGCTTCTCGTTGTTGCTGGGTCGACTTTCGCCGCGACTCGAAACACATAATATTCATTCCGATCGTTGGAATTCTGAAAACATTTGCCATCGATCAAGACTATTATTGTTGGCACCGGTTCCCGGTACAAATTATCTCGCATCCTGGCGTTCCTTTAAGTTGAAATTATAATCGAGTCAAAAGAAGTTAATGCTTGTGCCGTGGATTGTTGCTCGTGACGCGTATATCGCTCGTGTCGTAAACTGCTCGTGTCGTGACCCCGCGCGCAGCACATCCCGACCCAATCATAACGCTTTTCGCCGCAATCGGGTACCGTGCCAACACATTTGACAATTTGATTATTAATAAAACTATTGTTATTCTTTTTATTTTGTACATCCTCTGCAACTATCCTTTATCCTGTGCTTGCTTCTCGTTTCCTCGCGTTTGTGCCGCAACATTCTCGCGTCCATTATTGCATCATAGTCAAGGAATATCCTCTCGCGAATATTCCATCGAGCCTTCACGCAGGAAGTCAAATCGAGCTACCCGTTATTTGCCACCTTGGCAAGCGGAACGGTTGTTTGTTTTCGTTTTTCCTTTCGTCCTTTGGCTTGCGAACTCGAAGCTGTTCTTCGGTGTTTGTTTTCGCGTGGCGACGATACTTGGAGTTGATCAGTCGTCTAATCGCTTGATCGCATCAGCCCAACATGTCAAAGTCAAAGTCACCCCCTCGTTTGTCGTGAGTTATGCGTCCGACGGATGCGGGAGATCTATGAGCTTGCCCGGAAAGCCTCGACTGAACCGACGAGCCTAGAAAACTTTCTCGCCCGTTACTCGAGCGTGGCGAGGATCGCCGAGGACTTCGAAAACGCGCATCTTAAGGTCATACAAGAGACCGCCGATTTCGAAGCTGAAGACGCGGTTTCGGGCAGAGTTCGACAAATGGCATTATGCCGTGAAGGGACGGTATCACGCGCTCGCGGGTACGACGCCCGGAGCCGCTCAGGCTCAGCCCTCGGGTCACTCGGCAATTAAATTGCCTAAAATCGCGCTTCCCCAGTTCTCGGGCGATCTCACGCTTTGGCCTTCCTTTATCGCATTGTTTAACGCCTCGATTCACGAGAACCGACAGATTTCGTCGATAGAAAAGTATCAATATCTGCTGGCCTCGCTAAAGGAGAAGCGCTCAACGTAATCAAGAATTTGCCCTTCGCCGCGGAGTATTACGCGATCGCTTACGACGCGCTGCTCGAAAGATACCGGAATAAAAGGAAGCTAGCGGACCACCACTTAAAGTCGATACGCGAAGCCAAACCGCTGAAAGTAGAATCGGCTGATGCCCTCCATACCTTGTTAGATACGTTCACCGAAAACACGCGCGCGCTGAGCCTGATGAAGTTTCCTACCGATTCGTGGGATTTCCTTTTGCTCAACTTTTTGCTAGAAAAGCTCCCCCGATCACTACGGGAAAAGTTCGAATCTATCCATCGGGCCGAGGAGATACCGCGATACGCGCAACTCACCAAGTTCCTTGCAGAACACTGTAAGGTCCTTGAGGCCATCTCCGGTCCGTCGGATTATGTCGCTTAAATCACAATCGTCTTTGCCGAAAAATTCCGCGTCGGCTTCGTCGCTTGCAACTCGAACTGCCGAGTGTCCGGTGTGCAAGGAACAACATCTCATTTTCAAGTGCTCTCGATTCTTGAGCTTGTCCCCTAGGGACAGACACTCAACGGCAAAAACCGCGAATTTATGCCTCAATTGCCTTCGCGCGGGTCATGGCGTTAACAACTGCCCATCGACGTGGACGTGTCGGTCGTGCCAGGCTAAGCATCACACATTGTTGCACTTCGAGCGAAATTCGGGATCATGCGAGCGCCCCCGCGAATACTGAGGCCTCTTCCGAAGCGACAGTCGACAGAGATCCGTCGCCGCAAAATAACGAGGCCCTCGTCACCATGACTAGCGTTGCGAAATCGAGCTCGATCCGTGTTGCTGTCAACAGTGCAGGCCGAGGCTCTTGACGTCCACGGGAATCCCTTCCCGGTTCGCATTCTTTTAGATAGTGCTAGTCAACTGAATTTTATTTCGGAAAGCTGCGTGCAAAAGGGTGGCTTCGGACGAACTAAGTGTCGTACCATCGTTCTAGCGGTGAATGATGCTAAGGCGGCTGCCACTCGAGGTAGCACCTCACTCGTGATTCAAGGCGCAGGGCAATAGCAATGCTCGCATACCAGTAGAGGCTACGATTCTCCCACGTATCTCCGCCCAATTACCTAGCCGTCAAGTTGAGCAAAGGGCGTGGAAACATATAGCAGGATTGAAGCTTGCGGATCCACAGTATCACCGACCCGGTCCCATCGATATCTTAATCGGCGCAGAGATATTTACGTCATTGCTTCGGGACGGTCGTCGTGTAGGGAAGAAGGCGAACCAGACGCCTTTAATTCTGTTTTTCGGTTGGGTTCTCGTCGGGTCGGTATCTACGCAGGCGTCTCAGGCTACACATTCGTTTTTGACTCTCGACTCATTAGATGCATCTCTTAATCGATTTTGGCAACTAGACGAGATTCCTACCGCTCCGCCGTACTCACAGGAGGATAAGTGTTGCGAGGAACTGTTCGCGCGGACCACGCGCCGCGACGTATCTGGTCGCTTTGTAGTGTCGTATCCTTTCACAAAGGACAACCCTTGTTTCGTTGGCACGCGTCAGGTAGCCTTGAATAGATTTCGTGCACTTGAGCGTCGCTTCAAACTAGATGCGGAGTTTAAGATGAACTACAGTAAATTCATGCAGGACTATTTGGATAATGGTTATATGAGATTGATTAGGCAGCCGTTCCCAGTGGACGGACCTGTATTCTACCTGCCCCATCACGGGGTATTTAAATCAGATAGCACGACTACGAAATTGCGTGTCGTTTTCGACGCATCGGCTAAGGATCTGAACGGCGTCTCGCTGAATCAGATGTTGCGATCCGGTCCTAAGTTGCAGTCAGACATAATCGTGATATTATTGAGATTCCGGACCGGTCTCGTGGCGCTCACCGCGGACGTTAGGCAGATGTTCCTTCAAATATTGGTCGAACTCGGTCAGTGTGACTATCAGCGAATAGTGTGGCGTTTCTCTGAAAACGACTCGATCTCGGACTACCTTTTGTTGACCGTCACTTTTGGATTGACGTGCTCGCCGTTCCTCGCGATCGCTTGCCTGTTGAAGTTAGCGGCTGAAGGCAAAAGTAGACTATCCGTTGGCCGCGGCTGTCTTGGAGGAGAGCGTTTACGTCGACGATGTAGTGGCGAGCGTAGAGTCAGAAGAGAAGGCCCGTGAACTTCAGCGGCAGCTGCAGGCCTTGCTCAAAACGGCAGGCTTCGAGCTCAGGAAGTGGGCCAGTAGCCATCCGTCGGTTTTAGCTGATCTAGACCCGGAACTCCGTAGCCAGTCGTTACTATCCTTTGAATCGCCTGAAGATCAGTCTCTTAAGGTTCTCGGACTTCGTTGGCACCCTCAAACGGACAACTTTAGCTTTCAGGTCAATCCGTTGGACAGAGACTGCACCAAACGCACCATTCTCTCTGAATTAGCTCGTATCTTTGATCCATTAGGTTTCTTGACACCGCTTACGTTCGCGGCCAAGCGGCTGATCCAGCAGCTCTGGATGCTCAGAGTGGAGTGGGACGATAGGCCTCCTTCCGAAATATGTTCTAGATGGGAAAGATACAAGGCGGAGCTCTCCGCGTTAGCCTCCATCCGCATACCTCGCACTATCGCGGTGGATAACGTAGTTAGGCGAGAGGTCCACGGGTTTTGTGACGCGAGTGAGCAGGGCTACGGAGCCGTTGTATACATTAGAATCGTCACCGGGAGCGGTGTGGTGATCCGTATGATCATCGCCAAATCAAAGGTGGCCCCACTCAAGGCCATCACCTTAGCGAGACTCGAGCTTTCCGCGGCGGTTTTGCTGTCAGATTTGTTAGAGTATGTCGAGAAAATTCTTCGACCTGAAGTCGCCATCGACGATACGTACGCCTGGTCGGATTCTGAGGTTACCCTCGCGTGGATACGCTCGGCTCCGCACCGTTGGAAGACGTTCGTACGTAATCGTGTCGCACGCATCCAGTCCAACACAGATATCTCTTGTTGGAGACATGTTGATACCAAGTCTAACCCCGCTGACTGTTGCTCAAGGGGCTTGTTTCCTCAGGAACTAATCGACCATCCGCTCTGGTGGACCGGCCCTGCGTGGCTAGTCGAATTCGAACCCACTCAAGGAACGCCATCGGAAGGTGAGGATCCTCCCGAAGAGGAAGCCAATCCTCGCGCCTTCGTCTCTCATAAATCCTGCTGATGTCGTAAACCCTACTGTTGTTGATTCGCTTCTCGATCGATTCTCGTCATTGGATAAACTCGTCAGGAGTATTCGCTTATTGTCTACGCTTCATTAATAGACTCAAATCGAACTTGCTCAATCGAACTCTCGTCGTAGATCAAATCGAATTCCATTCGACCTTGCTATATCTCGTTAAATTTGTTCAATCTTGCTGTTTCGCAGAGGATATCGGTAGATTGGAGCGCAATCAGAGTTGTTCCAAACCTCTGCGAAAGCTCGCTCCCTTTCTTGGATTCACGCGGAGTCCTCAGGGTGGGCGGCAGGCTGACTCATTCCGCCATCTCATACGAGGCTAAGCACCCAGCATTGCTGCCTAGCCGACATCGACTCACGGAACTTATAGTAGAGCGCACCCACCGCCTCTACTTGCATCCGGGACGTCGAGCGCTACATTACATCTTGTCACAAAATTTCTGGATTCTGGGGGCCCATCAGGCCATTAAACGCTGCCTATCGCGCTGCTATCAGTGTTTCAGGGCGAACCCACGCCCTATGCAACCGCCCATGGCGGACCTACCACCGGATCGAGTGCGTCAGGCGAAGCCCTTTTCAATCACCGGGGTCGACTACGCTGGGCCATTTCCAGTCTACAATCGTCGAGCTCGCGGAGCCACCCCGTTCAAGGCCTACGTGTGCCTCTTTGTCTGTTTCGCCACGAAGGCAGTTCACCTCGAGCTCGCCTTTTCTCTATCTACAGAGTCGTTCCTGTCAGCCCTGAGGCGCTTTATTGCTAGGCGCGGCCGTTGTTCGCAATTATACAGCGACTTCCTCACCCTGGAGCCTCTCGTGGCGGTTCCATATCCCGACCTGGACCCGGTGCCGACAAGCATTCTTGATCGGTGGCAGCTGGTGCAGCACATGCACCAGCAATTCTGGAAAAGGTGGCACAACGAATACCTACACACCCTCCAGCAGCGACCCAGGTGGCTGCGAACGGCGCCCGCGGTAAAAAAGGACACATTGGTCCTGTTGAAAAGCG
>JASTWP010003354.1:0-25356 GCA_030770255.1 Temnothorax ravouxi
ATTATTTTTTTATTCGGACAACTTGAAAGAAATCTTGCTGCAAATATTGAACTTCTAATTATATCCTTCGATAAAAAAATAAGCCCAATAGTATAAAAGAATCCTGTTACACAACTCCGTATAATAACACATTAAAACCATACTTGTAAAAAAGAATAAAAGAGGGAGCGATCCTCTTGCTTCAAAGTCACTCTGTTTGCACTAACACGATTTTTCCTTTGTGAAGAAGTGCATTGCGTGTTTCGGTCGCTTGTCGTACTCGAGTAAAAGAGGCCGGCGTACTTAATTAATGAGCCCCTTCTGGATCGCATTGTTTGTCACATTGCGCGTCTCTTCTAAAGCCTTCAGCTTCTGTTTGCAGCTCGATTTGACGATTCGGCCTGGCAAGTGAACCGTTAAAGCCACGTCGAGTGCTTCTCCTCCACTCTCCTCCCTCTCTGCCGGTCGAGTAGATCAAGTACACCTGGTTATACATCGATTCGACTTCCTGCGACGTCCAATAAGCTCGTTAAATTTATGTGCTCAGCCATTATTCATAAACGAGCTCTTTCAAAAATGCCGTTCTTAATTGAATGTCTACTGCACTGGCAAAATTTTTTATGAAGAAAATATATGGCCTTTAAAAACCAGGAGGATAGGAATCTATTAAAATTTGATAGACTTTGCAATTGTTAAATTTAGTATTAGATATATTAATAGAAGATGGGATATCTGATTTCTTACGTTTATTTTTAGATATAAAATTTACTTGATATTTATTTTTACGTAATATACATATACATATACATATACATATACATATACATATACATATATAATTTAATCGCATAATATTATATACATTAATATACATATTAATATACATACATATACATAAATATACATACATAATATACATATATAATATTATATATATAATATTAATTTATATATAATGCCATTTCTACATAAAATATATAATGCTTTTTAAATAATTTAAAGACACCATTGGGTAAAGCCCCTTGCACAATGCCAGGCAACAGGCAATAAGAACAGGGAATAGAAATCAGAAATCATGAATAAATGCAAAATAAACAGTGACACAGGCAATAGACACAGAGTTTCCGTCACGTTGGAAATTCTTTGCCTATTGCCTGTTGCCAACCAATCACAGCATTCGAATTGTTTAGGTTGTAATTAACGATTTTTTGATTATTTTTGTTCTTATTGTCTGTTGTCTGGCATTGTGCAAGGGGCTTAACGGTTGTGTACGTATCGATTACATGAATATAAAATGAGATAGTTATAGGATGTTGATTAGATACGAAATGTTATGTGTTTAAGATATACATATTAAGATAAAATGAAAACGCATCTAATCATTCTCTATCATCTTCTGCGCTTTCTCATCGTCTTCCATTCTGCGAGAAACTTTAAAGAGACCTCATTAAAACAGGGTAGGTGCATTAAACTTCTTGATTCGCCTTTACGTAATCTAAGCGGTAAATCATGGCGCCACGGGACATGTCTGAACTTTCGGCGAAATTTTGTCGGGAAGAAACAAAATTTTGCAAAGTAATTACAGAAATCTGTCCAGCGTATATCTTCTACTAATATTAGTTTGCCTTGAAATAAATTGTTTCTCGAAAACCGCAAAGAATTTTAATTGATTATTATATTTACGTCAATCGCCTTGCACAATCCAAAGAATAAAGTAAAGCTAATGATGAATTAGATTAGATGAAATGTGATTTACCTTGATTTCGTAATTCCAAGCGTGAGAGATATTTCAGTGTATATTAGAATACAATTTTATTGCAAGGGTTGTTCAATAAAAATGTTCTTAGAGTTAATTCATGAAAGATATAAACATTTTCGAGATATTTGTAAAATAGCTAATCCGCCAAAGCGAATGTCATCGTCATTGTTGATCGAGTTGTTGATGTTCGGTAACGAACAGAATGTCGTTACCACAATAACCGTTTCGTTGATCTAAATTCCTTGCGTAAAGGAGACGTTTCGGTTCGAGCTCCGTTCGTATTCAGGTACATGGTCTCAGGTTCACGCCCCCGTGGGTATTGACAGTGGTTGTGGTCTTTGCAGTCGGGTATTTGCGTTGTCGAGCATGCGAGTGCCGCCCTGCCAACGATTTAGAAACGTTGTTTAAACGGATTACACGACGGTGACACAATAAACTTCTGCGTTTTGACTCGGATTCGATCGACCGTCTACTCGAAAGAGTCTACTTTTCTCTCTCGTCTCTCTGAATTTTCTCCAGTACAGACATAAAAAAAAACAACATAATTTTTTTTATCGTGCATAGGTATCCACATAAATTAAAAGATTTTTAACCCGTTGTGGTCCACACCCTCCAAAATTTCATAACGGTCACACGTGGTCTAATGAACCCCATAGAAAAAAAACACAGTTGCCATTTGCGGTTCTTTTTTATGTATTGACTCAAAACCTTAAACTGGAATTTAGTTTATGACTTCCTCTTTATAATCCAATAATTTTTAAATTTTTTTATGCTGAAAAAAACGCGAGAAAAAAAATTTTTTTCGAGAAATTTGACTCTTCACAAAAAATATTCATCAAAATTTTTTAGATAGAACAAAAAAAACTTCTCTGCGTTTTACTCTCAAAATAGTATACTTTTAAAGAAAGAAAGCAAAAAGCTTGGGGTCCTATATATGGACCCCCGGTGACCACAATGGGTTAATTGCTTTATCTTTTGGTGTTTGTAAGGCGTTTATTCAAAAATACAAGTAATTTACAGCTTTGATGCAAACTGAAAATCTTTCGCATTCTTCCGATTAATCAACTTCTTGTGTTTCAGAGAGGACAAAGAAAACGATTGTTGTGTATCATAGGCCCCTTAGGGCTGTACTAAAGATTTTAATTTCCATAGAGAAGGGTCTTTGTCACATAATTTTATTGCGACACAGGCACTCTAATGGAATATTGTGTCCAGAATATTTTAAGTTTATTTAAGGAAAACTAAAAAATATTTGACAAACAGAAAATCAAAAGAAAGAAAATACGAAGTACGAAAAATTTTACTTCTGTTACAATTTGATTCCAAAATACAAACTTAAGATGCATACCACACGAACTGCAAAATAATGTCGCCTTCCATAAAAGACCTTAAGATATAGTATAATAAATGTAAAAGGGTGAAACGATACAAATTGTATGTGTCGAAATACTTTTCGCATTGTTTTTATCTTTATATCTGACCGACCTCTGTATACGTTTCTCTCATCGTAATGGAATTTCTAAACTTCGTGTAAAGGTGCAGAAAATTCGTTTGAAAATAATGTGCTATTTCTCAGGAGAGTCGTCTCTCATGAGAAATTACGTGAAAGAACGCGCGATCGTCCGGAAGATGCGAGTATCGCGACGACCAAAGCGAAAACCTTTAAGAACGCGCGTCTCCAGATGTGTGACTCCGAAAGAAATTAAAAAGAAATTACTTCCCGACTTCCTTAATACTTTCATGCTGGTAACCCGGAACATGATAAAGATTTTATTGAACTTTCTGCCACGTTATTCGGTAATGAAATAATGAACTTATCGATTCACACATTTTTCACAAAACAAAAATTGCACAAACTCGTTACATAAAGTTAACAATATTGTTAAATATATTGCTAATATAAAAGTTGTTGATAAAAAACTAATGATGATATCATGAACACATTTCTCATTTAATCGATATTCATGCGATACGTTCAGCACAGCTTGTATAATAGATAGATAAATGTTACATACGTCATATATTTAAACAGTATAAATTTTTTATTGCTTTGTATATTTCACGCGTCGACAATTTAATCTAGTCTAGCAAATAGGTAGAGCGAAATATTTGTCAATTATATATACGTGACATTTTTATTGCAGCCGTAAAAAGAACGGCATGGTTCCATTTGTCTTCATGTTAATGGAATGAAAAGAAGGAACATGTATATACATGTATTTCTTTGGCGCGGTTAAAATTGGACAATCGATTACACAATTACTAATGAATTTTTTCAATTTTTTTCTTCTATAAATCCCATCCGATTTAAATCATATTTTGAGATAAAAATGAACAAGTATACTATTTCGGAAAGTTTCTGTGCAAATTGTAATTTGCGGAGAACTGTTCTATCCCTGGGTGAATTTCCCTGACCTACTTTTAGCGGGATTTAAAATTTATTTGGCGAAAAATATAACAAAAATTTGCGATTTATTTGACGGGTATTTGCGTGGATCGTAAATTCGGTAGCAGCACAACCAAGCACAACGATTCTCATGAAACGAGCGAACTGTCGTTTAATGGCTCGTTAAAACGGTCGAGCTCGACCTGCCCGACTAGTTCCGCAACCAAACAGAGATCAGCAGTTATGGGGCCTGCGGGCTTACATGGTTATAATTTTTCTTGTACATATAAAGAATAAAGATGATCGCTCCCCCCGGGGGCACAACGATATGTTTCAAAAAACATCTACTACTATATTATGCAAGCCGGCAGCTATTGAATAGCGTATCGGGTAAGGAAGGCCGATATAAGTTCGCAGATTTGAATTTCTCATGAGTTCAATGAGATGATGAATATCAGCCCGATATTATACAATGTACTCAATTTTTACATGATTTATACACATACACACGCTACAGCCACTTTTAAAAAAGTTTTCTAATAATCTGGTTTAAACAATCGAATTATAATTTATTGAACAAGTGGAGAGGAAATGTAATTATGCATCTTGATGCATAATTGATTGATAACTAGGCATCGCTTGATCTTTCTGACACTCGATTCGACATGTATAATCGGCATGTATTTCTCTTTAGTATCTTTAGTATTTTTAGTATATTTTTAGTATTTTTCTCATGATATACCCATGTAAATGGCGCGGCCAATTCACAATGGAGCTCGAGCAAACGATCGTGCTGTATCCGGCGCAAGAATATCCGAAAGTGTATCGTCGCCGATCATGGCATTTGTATCGCCGAGTAGGATTTTCTGTGTGTGTGCGGGGTGAGGAGTTGCGTGTGTTTGATCGAACTCCACCTATTGTGCGCGCGACCCATAATACGCGGCGTCCGTAGGATTCACAGGGCCCCCGTGGGTGCTCTCATTGTTATATAGCCCCGGCGCGATGCGTACCCTTCGCTGTGTGCAGAAGTGCTTAATGCAATAATACAATATAAAGATACCATCGGGAACTCGATGGCCCGTGTTCTTTGCCCAGCACACACGAGCCCCGTCCTCTCTCGCCCGACCAGATTTTCTTCCGGCGCGCGGCGGGAACATAAATTAATAAGCGAATCGTACGATCGCGTCTCGATCTCGACCCGGACTCGTAAATTTTGTAATTGGCCTCATCAGTCGATCGATGTGCACCGGTGTGCGTGACCGACGTTCGCTCCTCAATGCTGCTCGACTGCAGTGAATTACGACGGCCAGCGAGAGAAGAGTTGAATCGGCGAGGATTAACTGTGCGCTATAGCGAGTTCGAAAGGGCAAATGCACCATGGCTTTAACTCTCGCTTTAACTTTAACGAGATTTTGCGGGATCGCGACTATTTTAGTCACATCGCTGTCTAAAGACCTGTAATTTAATGTGCTATGTTCATTTCTACGCTCAATTTAAATTTTAAGGCTTTCCAGTACTAACTTCCGCATTTAGCATTTCGCGTAACATATCACATCGAAACGGCGAGCGAAATTTACTCTCTCTTTTTTACGTTTTTATGTCTCATTATCTGTCGCTCTCTCGTCAACGCTTTTATTTTAATAATTGTGGGGAAAAATATACCTATGTTACCGCGGATTAATGTTTTTAATTAGATGAGTTTTATAATTCGAGTCGCAATTTTGTAAGACACGCGCATATATTGTCTAACATTTAACGACGATTCTAACGGAAGTGTATGTTAGAATTGTAAGAAATTTTGTTTAATTTCGATTTTTTTTCACATTGCAAGAGGAAAAGGCGGACTCATCAATTCTCTATCATGTCGCCGCGGTTTCGCTCGCATGTGAATAATTAATGGGGTCAAAGCCGGCGCTCTGAAACGGTAATATACGCCAGCAGTAAAAGCCGACGAATTCGGCCGAGCATAATTCTCGGTTTATAGTCTGCTGCACAGGTGCAGAAATGGGCAGTCGGATTAGATCCGGAACGGCAAGAATTTATCGACTGTCGTGGCGCCGGCGGCACTGGCGACAAATTTTTATCCAAGTGTCGAGACGTGAGAGTCATCTGTATTTTTTCCTTTCAAGAATTAAGCCAAATGGTTTCTGTCTTCAATGACAAAGTATCGTCACTTTATCTTCTTGCATCTTCAGATTAGGCAGAAAATGTCCTTTATAAAAACCATCCTGTTCTATGTGAAAAGATCTATCTAGAGTAGTAAAAATTTTGGTGATATTTCTATCGAATTTGAAGTTGGTCATGTCTTAGAAAATTAAATAAAGCATTAATCAATAGATTATAGATTATGTACGATTTAGAAGATGATTTCTTAAAATGATCTTATAAACTGTGGACTTAACTCACTTTTTTTATTAACAATTTATGTTCATAAGTTTATTACGAAAGTAATTAAGACAAATTTCTAATATAAATATAATGATAAACGTCAAATAATGTAAGTATATTCGTCTTTAATCACAATCAGATTTATCGTATTAAGGTCTTCGAGGCACAGATCGATTTCTCGATCTCTGACTCGATTTTTCTGCCTTGCTTTAGAATTCAACAATTTGTCAGAGAGAGCGTCCTATTACTCGCGTTAATGAAGAGGAGGGCCGGGTCAAGAGGGGTTACAGCTCGTGACCGGCCACCGGGTAAATTACGTCACGCCTCAAACAGTATTCAGGTAGCCGCCAGGTGTCTGCGTATACCCTACCAGCGGAACTATCGAGCTATTCGAAAATTTTCGCTGCTCCTCCAGATTTCTTCAATTCGATATTCTTCTCCCGCCAGCATGCCTTTCGAGCTCACGTAGTATGTTTCGCCACAATGTGAGACTCTGTCTGTCCCTAACATGTCGGCTTTGTCGGCGCCGCGCTGTCTCGGTCGACTCTCTGACAAATTGGTTGGATCGAAGGTGAATCTGGTATTTCAAAATGAAAAGAAGTTTGCCCACGTAGGATAATCGATGCGTTCGGTTTTCGGGACTCGTCGATTTTTATCATCGGTGCGTTGAAGGTTCGAAAATAACAAGTGACTTCGCGATTGTTACGAGAAACCATTATGTATGTATAATATATACGCCAGTAAAGAATCGGTACTTCTCAGGAATTTTATTTTGTCGTCGGCAAATGTATGCGCGATAAAAGTTTCACCGTGTTTCCAAACAAGTTAGGACGGATTGCAGTGTACGCTATATATACTTTCTCGGGTACTATATCCTCGGGTTGAGTAAAAGGATTTTTCAACTAGGCAACGCGGGTTCTTTTATTCGTGTGCCTTTAGCAGACTATAAACTGAGAACCTAAAAAAGCGAGTAGTTTCGAAGCTCTTTAACGTAAACCTCTTAATGGTAATAAAAGGGATTTTTTAGCGATTATTAAACTTTTAATAAACGTTTATTGTAATACACGCATCTATTATTTAGATATTAAAAATTTCAAAATAATTTAAAACATTCGATTTGAGCACATGTGACTTCTATTATATATTTTAAAGATACGTACACTTCAGCATTTTTGTGCGCAAAAACTTGACAAGCGTTGTAACTTCATGGTATAAACCGCGGCTATTCAAAAACCGTTCACTCGAACCCCGCGAATCCACAAAAGTCGGCGAAAGTCTTTGGCAGCTGCCTCGTTCCATGCCTATTTCCCGCGTTAGAACCGAACGATTTGTCGGACGCACTGCGTGGAGCCCTCCATCGAGATTCGACATGGTGGATCTCTCGAGGATCTTCCAAAAGCACCAAGGATTTCACGCCTCTCCACGAGGAGAGGCTCCTCGCAAACGGTAAATGTTACCTCGAGTGCATTGCCACCGTCGATGCAACCGACCGTACACGAGGGAGATCTAAAGAAAGGTAAAAACTTACACAAGCTTATGTGGATAGGTACACGGTAGTTGCAGCTCGTTTACGCAGTCGTTTAAAGAGAACGTATTCGGTCTGCACAGCTCTACAAAACCAAACAAAATTCGCAAGCTAACCGCAAAAACACGCTCCACAAACCTCTTTTAAAGTGCTTCTTTTTTAAAACTTCCGTATTTCGTCGAACTGCACGGTCGAATTTCTTGGCACGGCCTCGATCCATAAATCTGCTTCTATCTTCTTTAATACAGCTTTACTGTAATTTCTGGTCCTTTTAAGATTCTAGTTATTTATCTTGTGGATTATCGCATATGGTGTTAAGTGGAATTTATTATATGGAATAAAGTTAATTATCTGTAATGATTAAATATTCTGACATAATTTTTGTTTAATCGTATTTCCCAGCTTGTTTTTGTTTTACAAAAATGTGTGCTTTAATCAATATGATTATACACTACACGATTAACTGTAACACAATAACTACTTTAAAGTACAATAGAATAACAGAATTACGGGTCGTAGATTCGCAATTAAGGCAGAGTTTAAGTGATTGCGGAGCAGAATTACAATTGCGCAAGAGCCGTTGTGCTCGTATCGATAAACTATTATTACTAGCCACGAAGCCAGTGATTGATGTGCGCAGTGAGAAATGCTTGCAATTCATTATCGCGAATTATATCTTAAGATTCAACAATGCGCTAATGCACTTCCGCTCATTTTGGTTCATTAATTTAAAAATAAATATTTTTCTACGTGGATAATATTAATGAATTTAATCATCATATGTGGATATACTTATTTTTGCAATAATTAAAAATAATATAACTTATACACTAAGAAATTTCTGCTACCACAAGAGAATATTCAATCGTACAAAGAAATTGTACATTTTTAATTAAAATTTTCAATTACTTTAATTATATGTAATAATTAAATACAGGAATAAGTGTTTCTTGATAATTTAAAAGATTAGTAAAATAAATTAAAGTAAAGAGTAAGTAAAGTAAAGAAATAGGTTAGCAAGCTAGCTTTTAATTTTTAAATTTCGTTCTCAATTCAGATGCCATTACTTAATTTACTTAAATTTGTAAGCGGGTTAGCTCACACACAATTTAATCACCAAATAACTTCGTTTTTTGAGTTAAATCCTCATTTAAATCTATGTACTACGCTTACGACCTATTTCTTTCATCTTTAGATACACTAGATATACCTACAGCTTTTAAGAGATATAGCTTCGTGCTATAAACTGTCGAATCTTATCGAAATTTTAGACCCAGAATTTTCAAAAATTTCTACCTGTGAATAGAAATATATATACTTTGCTTGCTATACTTTAACAATAAGACATCACGAAAAAAAGGATTATTTCCGAAATTATTAGATTTAGTAAAGATTTGGTTCTCGATCTTCTCCATGAAATGGGAAATCAATTTAATTTACATCATATTATATTATAATTATTATATTATCATGTAATGTCTATTTCAATATAGGAATAGAATTTCTGAGAGAACAATTTTCTTCATTTAAGCGATATTTCAACTGCACTTATAATTTAGATAAGATAATACTTTCTTTACGGATATTTTTGCTTCAAAAATTCGTGGCAACATTCAAATTTATTTTAAAAAACTGCGATTAAAAGTTTCATCGCGCAAGCGCTACAAAATTTGTATAATATAGAAATTATTTCAAACTTGTAAAAAAAAGACATAAACTAGCGCGCGGTTTGCGAATGAGAGGATAAGTCGACGGATAAGAGAATAAGCGTTTGAACATATTTTCAAAGTGGACCATTTCTTTCGCAAATACTGTAGCATTTTAACCGTAAAAGATTATCTTGCTTGAGCAGCAACTATACCCGACGAAAATCCATGATTAGCACAAGAACAGAAAGTTTTTTTTATCTTAAAACACCATATTATCGTAAGTTGTCAAAAAGCGCAGGGACTTGTTTTTAAAATAATATAGGTAAAAATATCTGAAATTTTGTTTTAAATAAAAGCTGAGCTTATTTTAACAGCAGTCTAATTTGTTAGTCAGTTATCGAGATGCTCAACGTTAGAAAATTAAAATAGTATATTTAATTTAATCGAGAAAATTAATAGGTATATTTAATGCAACGTTTGCGAAATGTATATCAGTTTGTTTTACATTTGAATTTATCTTGTAATGATAAATTGATTTATTATATTAATGGCAGGTTTAAAATTTCTTTTCAACATTTTATCGATACATTAAATTTTGTAGAAGAAATACGAGAATAATTTATAAATTTAATTCGCTTCTTGTTTATGTCAATTCATACTCACGCTCCGACGTTTAATCGAGGCGAGATGCACATTGCAGCTCACATATATATATATATAAAGCTGGCAATTAAGCATGAAAGATGAACTATTAACTCGTAAAAGGGCGTCGCGACGCGACATGGCGCGTCGGCGTCGACGTCGCGCGTCTTTTAGATTGGCTTTACGCTTCCGGCACGTGATGCAATTTCCATCAGCAGTAAAGGAAAGACGGGTAAGGGCGACAGGGTCAGTTTTAACGACGGTCCCAACCGATCGTGGTTTCACGTGGGGCGAGTCGCTTCGTCACAAAGGGCGGAAATTGATGAAGCTTCTCTATCCCGACGGCGACGATCCTCCGATACATTTTCGATTCGCGTCCGCCCGACGCGCTCGTGCGCTGGTGCGCTCGAAAGAAATTCTTGCCGCGCGACAAAAAGGATCCCCGCGTCCTTTCTACCGCCGAATAAATCGATTCGCGAAACCCCTGCGGGGATATCTCGCGTGAAATTCCTCACGTGCGAGGGGAAGGAAGCAGTGCATTCTCGATAAAATCGCTGCTGCACTTTTACGCTTGCTTTTACGCGAGAACATTTTCTGTCTCGCCGATGCGCGCAAATCTCGGATGATGTACCGAGAAAACGAAAAGCGCAAATAATATTTTTTGCCAAACGGAAGCTTATTGTGGATCTTCGCCCTTTACACGGCGGAAAATCGAGGACGGTTATGGAAAAAGGGTAAATGACCGAATATTGCCTTTCTAGAAGGCTATAAAACGCAATACTGTTTCTTCCTCTGCGTGAAAGAAATCTGTATTTTTCTTCATAGGGACGAGGCAGATCGGAAATTGAAGGATTAAACGTCGCGAAATGCTTTTTGTTCGTTATAAATTGCAATAAACGATGCGCAACGTCTTAGAAGAGCGATTCTAATAGATTGTATACTTTCAATGTGTTTCGTCAATTTGTTTTCATATAAAGAGAGAAGACATTGAATCGCATATAAATATTGTATATCGCAAGAAAATATTTCTTACAATCAGTGGGACTGATTGTAAGCTGGGCATGTACGGGGATTCATCTCTATTCATCGACTATCTCGACTTTCGTATCTACTCGTTTTCATTATGGTCCCGAAGAAACCCGTTACCGTATCGCTATAAATTGTACCGCGTGCCACTAACGACAAATTAAATGAGGAAATCGATCTTTCATGCGGCGACACCTGACACCCCCGTATTCTTCTGCGATTACGGACCTCGAAAGAGTCAAAGTCACAAAGGGAATATCGAGGACACGGCTCTAATACGAAATCGATATTTATAAATATGTAATAAATTGAGTAAATAATAGATTTTTGTCGTGTATATAACACTATATCCAACTACTATACATCGAAAAGTAAATATAGGTGAGCTACACATAATACGAAACATATAACACGTGACCTCTTATTTGAGAAATGAAAAATTCAAAAGACATTTAAAGAGAGTGTATCTATTTAAAAAAATCGGGTGTCTCTTAAACATCCTTGCAATATTTCTTCGATATATTTGTTGCGTGAAAAATTTCCTGTCCGTATAAAAATTTTCTCACTCCGCTGGTCAGTCCGCATACAAAATTTACGGCGCATGAAACATTGACTCAGTATCGCAATCTACACGGCCATCATTTTATTGGGTTATTAATAAAATGTAAAAAGAAGGTTCAGTTTTATGCGCGGATCGTAAAAGGAGGTAGCATGAGGTAGTGTACATACTAAAGTGTCTATATGACTATAAACGCGAGCAAAAATAAAATAGGAAACGTATACGAAGAGAAACGCGATACTCTGATCCGATGCAAATTTACGAGAAATTCCCTCGCTCGCGGTTTACGGGTGCTAATACGAAATCAATAATCGACCCCGCCTCCGTTCCGGCGAGAGGACGACGGCGGGCGAGTGACTTCTGGCGAATGAATACGACTTTTCATTGAAACATGTGTCCATGTCTAGATCATTCTTCTGCACGGTTTCTCTGTCTCTCTTGGAACACCCTAAATTGGGCATAAAGACCCCAAGGCTCCGTCGGGATCACCGTTGGACTCAATGATCCCCGAGAGTCCGTATTATTCTCGTAGTAAGTCGCGCTGACCAGATGGTTAGGCTCTTCTTCTTCTTGGCTCGCAGGCTGGACCGTAGTAAGCAGTTCATTCACAAGTGCTCGAGACGTTGCCATTGTAACCTAAAGTACCTGTAACCTAGAAGAGTCCCGACGTATATAGGCAAAACGAACCCACATAAAATTTAAATTTTTCGCACCGCTTGGAATTCTCGCTGAGCTTCCGAGTGTACACAATGATAAAATGCAGCTCGACGAAAAGAGAATAGAAAAGTGAAGAGAAGAGGATGGGAAGAGGGTATCAAAGGGAGGATGGTTCGGGCATTCTCGGGGGTGGCAAAGGCTGATTCAACTCGGCGATGGAGGACGTTTCCGAGATGCAAAGGCCAAGTGCCTCTTTCGATTTCATTCATCGGCGACGCGATGAATGGAGGTCGAACGAATGGCATCCTGCTCTGGTAGATATCGCACGAAGTAATAGCCGCTATGAAGTGCGAGAAACCGCGGGTCGTCGCTGTGGGTGTCACTTGAGAAGTCGATCCCTCTGCTCAAACCGAAAGGCAGAAAGTCTATGAAAAAAGGTTTAAGAGTTGATCCTATTGATTTCCCCGGAGAGCGATTCTGGCGGTGGTTGTTAGAAGATTAGGTGCTACTGGTCAAGTAAACAACCTTCTTATTCGAACGGATCAAAAACACGGTTAACGAGAAACGAATTATAGAATAATCCACGACGCTGTCGCGAAAGGTGAGGCGATTGTGGACATTGTTGATGTTCATTGACAGCGGACAAATATTTTTAAAGACACGCAAAAGTCTCTCGAAAAACGATAACATCTCTCTTCTTTATAATTACCTCGGCATACACATTTGTTGAATTTTATTAATGTTGTTAATCGTTAATCGTATCTTGATATAAATAATCTAAATTAATATTTGTAGTATTGTTTACATGAAATTGCAGAACATCGATCTATTATTTATTTTTCGCTTGAACGTGTGAAAAATGTCACGAGTGAAAATATTGGAAGCGCCCCGCAATTTTCGAGCTGCATCAAAGGGTTTGCCTACTCTTCCCACGAGGCAAGGTTCTCTAATGCGTCGATCGAATCTTATGAGAAGAAAGGCGCCATGTCTAACGATAACACTGCCTACTCTATACTCCCACGCGTGCTACATCATTCCTGATAATAAAATCAAGTACGTAGGTAAACAGTAATTTACGTCGCGCTACACGCTACACGTGTGCTCCCCTTTTACGCCCACGACGATAGACGTATATCTTTTGATTTTGCGTATTTCTTTTACGTAAACATCATGCAAATAAAAAATGGTAGAGGCGAAGTAAATAACTTGTTAAGTTTCATTAAATATTGTCTCTTCGCGATATGTTCCATCAATAATTCATGATATTCACATATCCCCTTTTGGATATTTAATCCTTATCAAGTTTTTTATTCGAAATGTCTCGAAGCCTGTCGATATTTTATTTCACTTACTCAGTTACATTGAGTTAATAAAATTATATTGTGATACCTAGATAAATGTTGCGTCTTTTGAGTTACATAGTTTACATACTCTCTCTTATACGTTACTCTGTCTTATACATTAGGAAATTTAAGATAACAGAAAAAAATGAATACGGCTCTTTGATAGTTCTTAATGTCGAAACTTATTTTTCTTTTCTACCTCGCTTCAAGATCAACCAGCTTTCTTTTCAGTCATAAATCTTTATTTGTCAGAGTTTCTTAAGCTTCACAGGCGACCGAGAGTGCGGCTTCTCCGTGATTCTTTTTGCTGGCACTAATATACTACGAAAGTGCTCTATTGCCTGACGTCTTTGATAAAGTGCCAGAGCCGCGACTTTTAACTCGAGCCATCTGGGTCACGGCCTCTTTAATAAATTAAATAGTCCGTAAAATATAAAATTGTACTTAATTTACATTATTTGCGATAGCTCTTAAGATTTAAGAAGCGCAATTATCCACAAAAATAAATTTCAAAAAAGTAGATTAAAAGGACAGTTATGACAAATAAATAAAAGTAGAGAAAATGATTGCGGATACCTGAAAACGCGATTAAAGTGAGAAGATAAGTTATTTATATTTTTTTTATTATATTCTTTTTATTATATTCTTTTTATTATATTCTTTTTTATATACGGATTATGAAAAGCTCGGTTACTCAGTACTAATTGTGAAAAGTGCATAATTTAGGAAAGTGACAAAAAGCGGGTATACTTGCGGTATCACGATCGTGGATAAAATTTTAGAAAGCTGGCCAAACTGGCGCGAATTGTACACAAGGGATTTTATACGCCTTGATAGCACATGCTGGTTTCTTCCATCGAGAGCTTTATCGTGAATTATTCGCTCTCTTCTCTCGGCCGAGAAATTGAAATACAAAATCCAAAATTGAAATACAAAATCCTCTGTTAGCCGCGAACTTCGTAACGATGAGATATTGGCCAGCAGTCAGAGATGAAATGTGGATTTTCAATCGATTATCGTAACACGTTTTATATTCATGTATGTTCATCGATAGCGCGTAAAATGACTGGCGAAACGTGATTTGTATTTCACATATAATATCATTAACGACTGTTGTGTAAAAGCAGGATTACGAGAATATAATTGTTTTTTAAGAATATTGGAATGGCCATCAAATAATTTTTATTACACACAATTATTATATGAAAATAGAATACTAGATATATGTTTTTATACACGGTAAAAAATCGTGTGTACATAGCGGTTTAAATGTTAAAATTTTCTTGTGTTACCAAGATTTGATTATTATTTCAATGTAAAATTAACATACAACAGGTATGTTATTTTTTTCTTAACATTTTCATGTGTTACATTTATGTCAACGTGATAACTTAACACTTTATATATGTCATTTAGAAATTGAATATTATTTTGAGTTCTTTTAACACAATTACTTTAAAAAATCAACACGTCTTAAAGTTATTTTAACACATAAGTAAAAGTTATAAAGTAAATTTTCAAAATATTCGTAAACTTTGACACACAAAATAATCAAATTGACTAAAATTAAATGTTTTTATTACATATAATTCAAGTAAAATCTGTAAAATAATTATTATTATGTGTTAATATAACTTAAAAAATAAAGTCAAAATAACAAATATAAATGTAAAGTATAATGTCAATTAATTAACATTTCTAATTTGTCAACAAGTAACACACGATGAATGAGTCATTTTAACTTAAAATTTAGAGAGGATTTTCTGGGACATGTAAGAAATGTTAAAAATTACACAAAATTTTTTACTGTGTAATACGTACTAAATTTTATACATTAAAAATATAACTTTTTTGGCTAATATTTTTTAACTTAATAACTTAATGCAATAATTTTTGCTTTCGACAAATACTATCGCATAAAGGTTGCACCTCCATATCCTTTATGATTTATTTATTTATGATTTAAATTCTTTGATATTTAATAATTATCCGTTGTATTGGATACTTTCGAATAATTAATCAACGATGTAATGTATGGCATAAGGACGCAAACGAGAGCGAATTCAACCGAACGCGTCATTAAATTCCGCGTCGTTGCGTCATTCGATACCGTTCAGGCATTGGCGCGGGGAACGTTAGCAGGCGACATTAAGTTCAAAGTATGTACAAATTGAACATTCCGGAGACGAGAAGCATGTCGATTGAAAAAAGAGACGCGGTGATGGGCTGCGCGTCAGAGAGAAGCGAATCGCCATTCTTACAACGACGAACCGCAACCCCTCCGTTTCCTTGTGCGGGGACGTTTATTAAATTAGGTATCAAGGGGACAGAGGGTTGTGGACACGACTTGCGCAAACAATGTGGGGGGGGGGGGACAAAGCGTGGAATGCGCGCGACGAGGGTGATCCGTTCGACGACGATTGTTATATAGCCGAGGAGAAGAGAAGTTATGGTACAAATGCATTTCGCGTAGGGTGCTAATAATTATCATGACGGTACTATCGCGATTAAAATGCATTACACAAACTATCAGAGGGACACGTTCGTCGAACAAAATTACATCCGATCGATAAAACTGATTAATTTATGCAACTACTCGTGCAGATTTTGTAATTCGAGTATTGTTTTCCACTACGAAGCTTAACGCAGGCTGAAACGCGACCGTGTACACGTATAATATATATCTTCAATTTTACCGAAATCCAGCAACACACCTCGCCAATTGCGCTCTCACCACGGTATCTGATGAAATTAAGATAAAATCATCGTCGAGTTATTAGGGAAAGTCTGCCAATTCATCGCGGGTCGTTGCATATTCATTGCGTCTCGGGAGCTAATAACTTTACCATCATTGTGCTAGAATGCACCCTCGAGTCGCAGTCGGCGGTCACATTCATTTTCCGGCCGAAACTTTATAGCCTCAATAAACGGCATGATATGCCGTTTTGGATATTACGAGGCGAATTCATTGTGACGATTTCTTCCGTGTTACACGTCGCTAAAAATTGATCTAGGCTCGATGTATTTCCACAGCGATTAGCGCGAGGCCAGCACAGATCGATTGTCAAGATCGCTGCAATATCGTTCTATGTCGGGAAGAGCGTAACACGTGGTCGTTAGAACGTAAAATCGAGCGAGCTTTCAAGATCTGTCGAGCGATGAGATCCGTCCTTGCGCGGTCCTCGTCGTCGCCGAAGAAAATGGTGAGAAAATCTCGCTGTTACTGACAGAAATAGACGTGAATAGCTCTCAACGAAGCTCGGTGCAAAGAACCCGACGAACTTGCCTAAGATAAAAAAGTATAAAGCGAGTTAATATAAAGAAGCCCTCTTAATTAACAGGTTAAACTTTGAATGTCAATCAGAAGCATAGCTTTTGCGTGCATGTAATTAAGAATGGGAGAACTTTTATAATAAATTAAGGTTGATAAAGGCACGAACTAAATCCACAAACTGCACTTCAAATATTACAGTTAGCAGTTTCTGTAGTTTAGAAATCAGAATTTTTATGATAAATCAATTTACTTATGACAATCATTTTTATATCTCTTTGAAATAATAATTATGAATGAATTTTTTCGCACAGTCGTCTCAGCTTTAAGCTAGCAGTCTATCTTATAATAATTTACATAGATACAGTTATCTCATAAAGATCAATATCAGAGATAGCGCGCGGTTTGTCTGTTTTGTTAATTGAAGTCACGTTATGAACACACGAGCTCGGAAGCCTGCGAACCGGGGCGAGTGTAGCGATCGCTTCATTAGACACCGGGGCGGGTAAACGCAAAGCTCGACGGGGCCGGGCATAAATCTCGATGATAACTCGTCTCGGAGGCACGTATCTTCCCCGTTCGCCCGTTTCAGCGTCGAAGAAGAAGAAGAAGCCGGGAGAACGGCTTCCGCCGCGAAACCAGCCTGCAATCAGATAGCGGGAGCGTGCAGAAACGAACGTTCGCGAGGATATAGCTGGACTTTCGACACCCCGCGGTTCTCTTCGTTGCCTTATTCGCGGCGCGATATACGTTCCGCGAACGCGAAGTCTGAACGGCCGCATTTATGTCGCTGCCTGGGAATAATTTACCTCCCGAAGTCAACGCGAAAGCGGATACCGTGAATTTACGCGCGATTATAAAATTCTGCTAATTATGCGTTTATCGAAGATATACTATACTCGCGAGAGATACCCTGTAAGCGATCGTAAGACTCTCCGTCGCGCGTTCGGTGTCTCGTTTGCATCTTCCGTCTTCAGGTAACTACGTGGAAAAGCGAACGACCATCTTGATTTTACATAGGTCAATCGTAAAGTTTCGTCAGTTCTTAAAGTTCGTTTACATCGCTTTAAAAAAAATGTTACGAGTTTAAGTAATTTAAATGTTAATGTACTCTTTGGAAACAGTAATAACTGTTCGATGAAATCAGCGATATATAGTAGATGAATAAAATTTACTCACGTTCCGGGATTGAAACTTTAGAAGTATATATACTATCAATTGCTTCGAGAATCACACAGGGTTATTTCACGTTGCACTTTGAGAAAAAAGAAATTCCTCAATGCGCGAGAGATTGTCGTGCGTATTTTCCGATTGGACAGCTAATCTCACGTTACGCACGATTATCGATTGCAATGTTTCTCGTGCTGCTTATGCTACTTAACATTCTACATATTTACGCGATTTACCGCGCGCGCGATCGTAAGGAGATATCTCACAGCGTAATAAATTGATTTATCTATCCATCTATATCTGCGTAACGGATCGTTGTACGCGCGCGCTCACCTTTTGCATTATGTATCGCGTGTATATTATATTTCGGTGTTGGGTTGTGTACGGGCGAGTAAAGTTACTGCCGTGTGCTCTTTACCAACGCGGCGGCGGGTCTCCTTCTCTCGCCATTGTATGCTAAGACCCTTCGCGATGCGCGCGTGCATGGTCTTGCCGCTACCGGTGGCAGAACGAGTGTCTCTTGGAGAAAAACACGGACATTTTGCTTGTACCGACCACGTCAAACGTCTCTGTTCCTCGATTTGCGTGAAAGGGAGATCACAATCTAATCAGAACAACGTGAGGGATTACAGTCGCTATTTTCATTCGCTTATAGAAACTAACATAAGTTTCACAATAAATGACTGAAACGTAAATTCAGGGAATAGGAGTAAAAGCCAACGGAGTTTAATCTCAAGGCCATTTAATTTTGATGACAATAATTGACGAAACCATCATGAGATCCACGAACATTAAAATTGGAGTTTGTTATAGATTATTGTAGACTTTATCTGCTACAACGAGAAATATAAGGAGATATATATGAAATGTCCCTTAAAGATTGAGAACCGTCGTCACCGGTGCGATCCCTCCATGGAAATCTCTGAACTCGGGGATACGGTAGACGCGTTTCGGTTCAAACGTATTCGGTTATCGAACGTTTGTTCGACTTCGATAAGGGTGGATCTGAAAGGGCTGACAAGGGTTGTGACGAATGCGCGGCGCGGCGCCGCTCCGCCTCCCGGTGAATTTGCTTTAAAGGGCAATTTTATTCATCTCTAAGCAAAGAAGGATAGTCGAGAGGTCGGGATATCTCACATGCTCGAGAACGAATCCCTCGAGGCTACCTAATGCGATGTGCCTCGTAGATAAGTACATGTCCTTTCACGGCGCAACCTGGCGAGAAAGGGTTCTTCTTCGCGTTAACTGTCACGGAACTAGAATGACCAACGTGTCGCCCCGGTGATCTATCGGTGTTAGTCTACGAAACTGATTGGCATCTTCGAGGATCAACACGTCTCGCTGACAGAGATTCTGACGATAGGACAAATGTGAATAGCTGGTTCAAGGAATGTTGTTGGATAATTCAATTCTTTGTAAAATCATGACGAGCTTCTTGTCACACCTTTTTAAGTCATAACATCAAGTTTTAATTTTCTAACGTGATTTATTAAAAATTAATAATGGAAATAAATTTTTTTGAAGATGATAAAATCATCAATTACTAATTCCAATAAATGCTTCAATTTATAATTATATCGTAAACAAGAACAAGAAGTAACATAATATCCTCGTTTTGCAAAACATGATGAGTATGTTACTTTGTATGATTATCATTCTATACGGGATATGATCTCGCATTTAAATATTATTTGCAACAAAACATGGCTATTCACGCCAAAGATTACTTACACTAAATGCATAGTTTACCCTGATTCATCAAAACTTTGTCTGTCAAATCGCGTCTTCGCGGAGCGGGGCCTCTGACATTTGGTTCGCGTTGGAGAGAAAGGCGCGCGTCGGGCGGTGCAAAATACGAAAACGAAGGATACGCGGGCCAGCGAAGGAGATGACTCGATGCCGATTGCGATGAGCCGATGATTTATAAGGTTACCGGGAATAAATCAAGCGCGGCCCCGGCGCGAACACGCCTGGGCTCTTGATATTTCGCTATCCGTAAATCGGGGCCCCCTCGCGTCGTTATTGCGCGTCCCCGAGGGGATGTAATTCTCCATGGTTCGCGTCGCGATTCCGCGCGCTCGAATATAGTGTGAGTTATAAATCCGAGAGTGGATTTTGAAACGAAGGAGATGCGGCGATCCTCGGCTGGCCGAGGCACGAAGTAGATATCCGTTTCCAGCCGCGATACGGATCAGTGAACGTTCGTGAAAAATCTTCGCTAATACGGTTATCTTTGCAGCACTCAAGAGTGTAGCAGTAGCGAATATGAGTATCAATCTTGAATTTCAGCTCGCGGAGATCTCACGCTATCTCGGATTATCTATAATAAGATCTTTGCAAATATCAACATTTTATTAACTTCCAGTGTGTAAAGTCGAGAAGATTAATATTGAATCTCTTGAATCTGATTGAATCCAATTTCGCTAGAGTCTGAAGTCTTTGAAGCTACAAATATTTACGTAATATTTGAACACGTATAAACGATCCATTAAAATTCTCGTTCCGATAATTAAACTCATATTCCGTCTTCCATCGGAGTAACAGTCGTCTCAGAAATAATACTTGTATTTCAGTCAAGCATGAAGAAGTAAAGTTGATAGCGCACAGTCGAGTGGAGAAAATCTAAATCATTAGAATATCTCATTTAACATACAACTGACATTCTTTTCGATACTTCTTGACATCTGCGCTTTTCTTGACGTATTCTCTCGTTTAGTCTTTTAAATTAAATTGCAGTTTTATTACGGTCATTAGAAATATAAATCCGAGCTCTTGAACTTTTTTTTCGAATTTCGCTTGCGCAACTGTGCATTGATCTATACTTCAAGGCGTTAAAGCGATACAAAAAGGCGGGCATTATTAAGCGTTCGTTGTCTGTTTTACATCGATCAGCGCGCCAGTAACGATCGGCTAGATCGTGGCGATCGGATGGACGGAATCGATGGGCAGATATGCAAAGAAGATACCGGGACTATGTGTATCGTTGCACGTTGTACCGTTTCGAGGTGCTCATTTATCATAGTTAGGAGGTGGTTAAACGAGTGACAGATGAGTCGGACTGACTATTATTCAACGATCGTTCGTATACATATAGCGATTTATCTCGCGGGGCCTGAGAGTCTCGACGCGTAAAAGCGACGTATGGGCGCGCCACGTAAAGATCGTGTCGTTCGAAATCGCTCGTGTCCTCGGTACAAAAATGCCCCGACATGACTACACACGAGTCGTCGCGTTTTGTACGCCCCTCGACCGTGATCGACGCTTGACAAATTTTTTAACCCGCCGACTTATCGGCCGTGTCGCGACGGTCAAACTGGTTCGCTGGAATATTAAATGCTACCTCGAATCGTAACGCGCGGAAAGAAACTAACGCAGAATGCACTCGTGATAAATACTCGTCTGTATTTATATGATAACATTATGGAATTTATTATATTCGAAACAGATTATGTTGGATAAATTAATTGGAGAATTTTATACTGTTTTGTACTGATATATATATATATAAATTTATTAAAATAGATTGTTTATAATAAATTTATTCGTATTGAGTAACATAAATGTAATACGATTGTACTTATAAGAGTAACATAAGAATTACATCAATATTGAATTATTTTAATGCAACTGTTAGTTTGTGAGAACCGTTAATTGAGTCAATTAACATTAGCTGGGATAATTTAAACCATATGATATGTATTATAGAATTTTTTGTGGACAGTAATAAATCGTTAATTAAGATTAGAATATCGTTACGTTAGACTTAAAGACAATTGTTCTGAAATGAATATCTTTTTGTAAATTAGATATACTTTTCGACGGATATTCTTTGGATACGAATTTCGAGACCGCTGACGAGACCACCCCTTGAACATCACGTCGACCTTTCGCTCCAGTGCCGATACAATGACGAGGTCACGTGTATTAGCATCCCTTCGAGGGTCGCCACGTGGCCACGTCGGTGAGCACACGTGTCGCGTCAACCGACACCTTTCGTCCTTCATGGGAAACTCCGTTCGTGCCAAAGCGGCATCGTTAAGATCATTAAGCACGTTCTTCATTTTCTTATTATCACGGTTCTCGAGCCTTGTTCACGCCCCCGCGATTATTCCCCGCAAAATGAGCCAAGGTTTAGGCATCGTGCAAGCGACGAATGCAAAACTACTTATTCCTCAATTAGCCGGACGATTAATCAAGCTTCTCGCGGGTTGTCAGTTTAGATGGAGGGACGATCGTGTAGCTCGTTTTAACGAAGATTAAAGGGTGGCCGAGGGTCGTCTTTTCGGACTCGATCCCTACTTCAATTTTTTTTCGGACTCGGAGAAACATAATGCACGTGTCAAAGGGCACATGATGTTGTTAGCGATCTCGCCTGAAGGCAGAAAAAATACGTGATATCTGCTAAGAGCCAAAATAACAATAAAATTTCATTCTTTTTTTCTATTGATATAGAAAAAAAAAATGTGGAAATGTAGAAAAAAACAATTCGCATTTAATCTGAAATAATAATATTATTTGCTGAGATTAATATAATATTAAAGTTGCTTAATAAATTAGTCAACTTATTGTTATCTAATATAGTAGTAGATTCTTTCCCATCTCGTTTGTTCTAATGATCATCTTTATGCGACACCTATCAAAAACTGTATTGATTCTTCGTTTCTGGCAGTTCCTTATTATATCCTCAATCAGTCAATTATTTTCTCGATAAAGGAATCTATCGAACCCAATAGAAGAAGATGAGTTCGAGTGGATGAGATATTGCTTTTTCGGGAGGGAAAATATATTTATGGAAAATACATCTTTTTGTAGAGATATCACACTATTGTGATGATGATTATTATGTTCTGCTACGGAGGGTTTATTAATTTTTAATTATAACCAGGAAACAGATAAAGAACACGCTTTTTATTTGAAAATTATAGATAATCTAATTTATTCTGTGTTATAATACGGTACCATCTAATTAAATGGTAATGAGATTTACTGGCGTTTTAATGACAACCTTGTAAAAAAAGTGGAAGTGCGTAAAGTTGTTAATTATTTTGATTTAAAGTAATTTCAGTAGTCTATATATATATATTAGGTATAGTGAGCCTCTAATTCACTTAAGACCGAAAATAGAAACTGTTACTTTTGTTATAATACGGTACCATCTAATTAGATGTAATAAGATTTGCTGGCGTTTTAATGACGCAACCTTGTAAAAAAGTTGAAACTGCGTGAAGTTGTTAATTATTTGATTTGAAGTAATTGAGTAGTCCTATATTATAATGAGCTTCTAATTCACTTGGGACTTAAATAGAAATTGTTACTTTTGCCTTCGAACCCGTATCCGTAGATCTAAACTGTTGAGATAGCCTAACTATTTCCATTATTCAGCCAGTCAACGGTACACGGGGAGGAAAAATAACGCAGTTCTTACTCGAAACGACACATTGCCACCAGGATTTATCTACCGGAAAAAAAACTTGTCCCCCTAATAGATGTATAGTGCGCGCCCGATTCCCCCGGGGCCTCCGGCGTGTTTGTCGATAGTCTCTCCGTCTCTGGTGATGATGTTTGCGGATTCATATGCATTGTATCCTCCCCCCCTTCCGGAAGCGGCGGGTTCGTGCACGGGTTTATCATGGCGACGAAGATGGAGTGGTACATATAACACAGCGAGAGAGAAAGACACGGGCGGGAGTGTATCATCGTAATAAGGGAACAGCTGACAGTGGCACATTCTACGCAGCTAAAAGCAATTATGAAGCTGCCATCTCTTGCGTGGAGTTGTACGGTCTCTTTCGTTCTCTCTCTTTCTCTCTCTTTCTTTCTCCACAATCTCCATCTTCCTTTGCCCCTTGCTTCCTTTCTCCGTTCCACTGGGCGCTCGCCCCCGTCTTCGCTGGCTGACTAATATCCACCGTACCCGCTTGTGCTCCACATGTGTGTATCGCTCACACGCACGTGCATCCACATGCACGTAACACGGCGGTCAACGAAATGCTAATAATATATTTCTTAACACGTGGCGTCGCGTCCTGCGAAAGGTGCAATACGGACATCGAATGCATGAAAAATGATGATGGGCACAGTGTCCCAGAAATCGCACGCACTTTCTCTTAAATGAGAGTTCCTTGATGAAAATCCCGTCGACTTTTCCTCAAGCCTTCTTGAAATTATTCGTTGGTCATCATCTCGAAGATTTCTCCCAAACAGAGATTGAGTAGGATACAGATTATATAAATAAATATTACAAATGATCTCTTATGTCGACTACGAAAGTAGGAGCAATAACACGTTCCCCTAGTTAAATGGGCCTAGAAAATGCGAACGCGAGTAGCATCGTGGCGTTCCAGTTTGGAGGGAGAAAAAAATGGAAAGAATGTTCGTTTCCCGAGGGACCATCCGCGCAATCGCTTCTCTCCAAGTATCCACTTCTCGGCAACTCGGAAAAATTCGACTCACGGAACTCTCTGGAGGCTGTGCGCGCGGTACCGTGCGCCTGGTCGAGTCGTGTTCCAAAAACAACTCTCTCGCTTATGACGTACGCGCGGGTCGCCTAGTAAACTCTTCTAGAGTCGCGTCTCGACCACTTGCTGGCCAGATGACAGGGACTCATGTGTTTCCTCACTGACGCATGGCTTCTTATCTTTGTGTGCGTGGTCCGACGTTTGTGCTGGTGAGAGGGAGAATGGGAGATCGCGAGAGGAAGGAAAGGAGAAGAGACCGAGAAGCAGGGGCAGAATGGCCACGTGGCCTGCCTTGTGTTGTTTCGGAGCCCTCGTTCGCTCTTCCCTTTCCGCAGAATCCCCGCGCTTTTCGACGTTTTCCTTCTGCCTTTTTGCTTTTTTTCTTCTCACCCGGCCTTATGTAGTTTCTCCCATTACCGTGATGAGCCGACGATGAAAATTACGTCTATCGCCGTTGTGTCGTATATGCTGCGTAAACTCATAACCGTACGTTCCCTAAGCGTGTTGAACGGTCATATGATGTGCGCGTGTATGTAAACGCATG
>JASTWP010003355.1:0-25347 GCA_030770255.1 Temnothorax ravouxi
CGTCACCGTGTCGGCATACGAACCACTCACGGCGATTCACCCCCGGAGCAGGAAACGTTACTTGCTGTGGGATCCTCGAGGTACGTGGTGTTCAAGGGCGGACCGCTGCCATGGACGAACAAGTCCCAAGATTACTCACGGAGATACAACTGTCGAACGAGGAGATCGCCGAGGTGGCTGAATACGAGGACACGTTGAGCGGACCCTTCGACAGAACCGTCTTCAAGGTGATCTGCAAGGCGTTGGGCAAAACGCGCTGACGTACACGGTGTCGAACGTGCCCTGTTCTCGAACTGTCGGCGCACTCACGCGTCGGAAACGATCGAGATCGTCTGCGGCAAGCCAGGTACATTTACCTGCAGCCGAATTCAAAGGGACACACGAAAAAATTGTCCGATCGGTCAGAACACGGACAAGATAATCGCGCACAGCGATAAGCGTCTGAAGATCGCTGTAATCGTCAAGGACGAGACGGTAGGCGGTTCGACAATATCACGAGCTTGAACATCGAGTGGAATATGAAGCCGTCGGGCAGCGGCACCGTAGAAATCCAGTCCAGCACGATGGAAGAGACTTGGACGGACATGGACGTGATTCTGCCGAAGAGTCACTACCAAAATATCATCTTCAAGAAACATCACGGCGTTCTCACGATATTTGCAACTGTGACCGGCTACCAGAAGCTTGTTCTAAATAGACTGAAACTCGCGCCGGAGTGGCCACCGTTTCCCGTCGAGAATGAAAGAGGTGGAGTGGAGACTCCGCTAATAGAAGCCTCCATAGAGGCAACTCTGGTGAACGACACCGTCATCAGCCCCAGTAAATTGATAATTCTGAACGATTCGAGCATGAAGTCGTACTTGCAGGTCAGCCAAGGCTCCGGTTACTACGAGTTCATCCTCAGTTCGAAAGATATAGCGGATATTCGATACATGGACACGACGAGGACGATCAGCGTGACGCCGAAGAAGCCGGGTGAGCTTCATATAGCACTGATGGATCTCTGCCTACCCTCGAAGTTGGCGGAGGTGCACGTGGAGGTTCAAACAACTCGCGGCGATCGAGGTGGACACCGTAGACAAGATTGAGAAGGGGAAATGCGTGACAGCCGCGTTGAGACTCTACGACACGAACGATCATGTTTTGAAACTGCCGTCTCTTGGCGCGCTAGATTTTCACGCGGAAATCGACAACGAGCATATCGAGATCAAGCAGTTGCCCGCCAACGAACAAGACGCCGCGCCCTACGAGCGAATCCTGTACAAAATTCACGGCTTGTCGGAGGGCGAAAGTCAGCTGACGTTCGTGAAAACAGGTGACCGTGAGATACGCAGCGAGCCGGTCACCGTGCAGGTGTTCGTCCCGCTGCGAGTACAGCCGAGGAATCTGACGATACTGATCGGCACCATTTATCAGATGCAGACCGTCCGGCGGTCCGCCTAACGCCGAGATCGAATTTACGACGGAGAGCGGCGATTCCTGCGCGTCGATCGCAACGGGATTCTCTGAGGGGAAGTCGGCGGGCTGGACCGGGATTCACGTGCGCCGCCGTTGGTCTCGACGCCAAAGGCAACAAGGTGGTCTACTCGGAGGATCGCGCCGATATATACGTGCTGCATCTCGAGGGAGTGAAGATCTCGACCCCGGTGAACAGGGTGAGAGTAGGCGCGACGTTTCCCCTCTGGGCATTCGGTATCCCCGATTATCTGACGCCGCTCATCATCGGCTCCATGCAGTTGCAGCTGAGTTTCGCGTGGTCGTCGAGCGATCCCGGTCTGTTGACTTTGCACAACATGTACGAGGGCACCGGCATCAACATCAGATACCAGAATCAGGTGTCGCTGAGGGCCAGGGCTGTGAGCCCAGGTGTGGCGACGATCTACTTGAACGCCACCGTGCCCTGCAACATGCTGTCCAGTTACAGCAAGAACGACATCATATATACCACGTTCGTGAAGATCGAGATCTTCGAGGAGCTGCGCCTGATCGAGCCGCCATCGTCGGAAACTCGATATCGACGCTACTGATGTCACCGAATTCCGTTCTACGGCTGCAAACCAATCGCGACCGACACGGCACGACGACCTACAGGATCTTATCGAGCACGCACGGCGACGAATTCGAGGACCCGCGCGCCTTGACGCCCGCCGCGAAGGCCGTGACCGTGGAGAAGAACGGAATCGTGCGATCCGGTGAGAATTACGGTCAGACGATTATCTCCGTTACGAATACGGAAGCGTACAACTTGAGGCAATCGTTGACGGTGGTCGTCGAGGTCAAGCCTATTCATTACATGATGCTCTCCCTGAAATCCAAACTGCGCATACGGAACGGCGAGGAGCTGAACATGTACCGAAGGGAATGGAGCTGGATTACATCGTTGAATATTACGACAATGTAGGAAACAAATTCCACGCTGCCGAGACGAACGTTAAGGCTATGCTGAATCGCGCCGATCTAGCGTCGTTCACCGCGGGCGCGGGTAACGTCATTACCGCCAGGTTCCTTGGAAAACGGCGAGCTTGGTCATCAAGACCTTCAACGAGAAACATCCCAATGGAATGTTCGACTACGTTCACATGATGATCGGCGATATCATATTTCCCACGAAGACCACCCTGACGATTGGCGATATAATATGCTTCTCCATGCCGCTTCTCTCGTCCGACGGTGATCCGGGATACTGGCAGTCCTCCGCGCCCGAGATATTGTCGGTGGATCCCCTCACGGGTATAGGTCGCGCCCGAAACGTCGGCCACGCCGTTATAAAACACAGCCTTGCGACACACGTGCAGAATGAGATAGAAGTCAACGTTTTACCAGTCGCACGGGTAATTAATCACTTAACAAAGAAATATAACATATAATGTGACGCGGTATACGTCGTAATAAAGTGATTTTTTTTCGCACAGGTATCCATCGTTCCTTTGAGAGGAAGAAACATCACCGGCACGGAAATCTTCAGTGTTCCGCTCGTGCTGAAGAGTAAGGACGAGGAGATCAAGGAGAATAACGTGTTGGCTAGAGGCTTAGGCGGTTGTCGGACGTTATCGTCATTTGCATTGAACACGTTTCCCTACGCGTGTAACATCCAGTTCGTCTCGTCGAGTTCGTCGATCGGCGTGAAGGACTTGTTCGTCGTGAAGCCGCGATTCGATATCGTGACGGGTTGGTGCAGTCTTATTATCGCGCATGATGAAAGATAATGGATACGTTTGTTGCAACGATTTTTTCTTTTGTTTATCACAGGCTTTTATTATTGCGACATCATACCAATGAGTTCTCCGACTATAGCCGCCAGTGTGTTGGAAAGCCGTATTCAAATTAGCGTCCAGAGCCGTGACATCGAGTCAGCAGCTCTGGAACTCGCTTATTTGCCACCTGTGTACGTCGACGCCAAGGAGATCACGTTTGTCACCACTCAAAGTGTTGGTGAGTGTGCTGTCGACATCGTTTGAGGTGTATGGATTGTCGTCGGTGTTACAGTATCTCAATGTGAGTCGTTTGTTTAAGAATCTAAGAAAAAAAATTTTTTTCTTTAAAATCTATGAAAATTTTAGACTTACGCATAAGAAATAACGCAATTAAAATTATTTATTAGGTCTTTTAACTTGATTAAATTCTTTATTTTTATTGGAATTGTGTGATGCTAATAGTTAAAAATTTATGATATTTGCTAAACGTTAATATTCTTTTTGTATATCTTTTCTTAAATTTTATGAAATATAATACTATTTACATTTTTTCTATCAGATCGCTGTACCGGATGGTGTGGCCGTCACTTGGCAATACGTCTCCAAATCTACAATACAGTATAGATTGCGTCTAATGCATAATCAGGACGAAATTCAGGGACAAAAAATGTTCATTTCTAACGATTTGACCAAGCAAAACATATCTGTAAGTAAGCTGTATGGGGGTTTTAAATGCATTTACTTGCCGGATGTTATAGCAATAGTCATTTTATGATATCACGCGTTTTTTTTTCAGCTTCACATACGCGTGGCAAGATACAGTCAATTCATCCCTATGTCCGGAGTACAATGGGTGAATTACATGTATTTCCACAGATACACGCTGGGAACATTCGCCGTTATTGTGATCACCATCTTTTATGGTAAGACGAGAGTCAAATTTTCTTAATAAAATAAGCTTACGTTATTTTCAATATTACTAACGTGAGTTGTGGATTTTTCAGTCTGGAAACACAAAGTGTCAGCTGTCGATTTAACAATCAGGAATAGAGGTATTTTTGGTACGTGCCATTCCTTTTTTTCCGTTTCGATATTTTATTCATTCGTTTTTCTCAATATAGCATTTGTGATATTAATGATAGGTTTTTTTTTGTATAGCTGACAAATCTCCGCCGATGATAAGGAAAACGATCTGTACTCCGTGTACAACTACTCCGACTACTCCCACGACTCCCAGCTCGCGAACTCCGCCGTTAAGGCCGTTCTCGGCGTTCGAATCGTCTGTTTACGGTGACCCGCGTAGTTTCGGCACACCATATATCAGGAGGAGAGATATATGTTAGAAAAAGATATGTTAGGAGAGTTAAAATCGAATACAGAGCAGCTCTGAATTGTTGATAAAGATTCGTTAAAAAAATAACGTCCGTTCCCCTATCAACAATAAGAAACATTTAAATTTAAGATGCTCAGTTTCATGAGAAAAATTTAGTTTTGTCGACGTAAAGCGACTAATACGGATAACGACTGATGCTTTCATTAAAAATGATTCATTATAAATTAGTATAGTAATCATTGCAGAATTGTGCCTTAAAGAGGTCAAAATTATCATCCGTTTTTTTTTATGTATGGAAACAGGTCCATTTCTTGGGGAAAAAAATAAGCTCAGTTTTCGTGAAACGTTTATATTTTCGCTTGGCGTGATACACATATATGACATTATTGTACATAATTATATGACTTTGTGACAATTGTGTGTGCGTGTGCGTGTAAAGAATGATTATAACAGTCTGTTAACATTGCCATGATGCACGATTCTTCGTATATCATCTTCATTTTAATAACGATATAGTTCCTAGTCATAAAACTATATATTTTTGTTTACATAAATAAAACGGCAGCCAACTTATTGTTCGATATACACGATATACGTATATTATCACAGAAAGGAAACCTTATTTTTTTATATTTTGTGAAGCTGTGATATATACACGTTTGTAGGACATATGTATAGCGTATAGCAATTTTTCAAGTTGTATTGTAAGTTAGGTATAGGAGTGCTTAGGAGAAATAGAATATCTACAGTTACTCGCTTATCAAGTAAAGATCCAGTATAAAGTCCGAACATGATCGATATAATGATTTATGAGAAGAAAAGATATTTCACCGTAAAACAAAAAAGTCCCAATATAATTGGGTAAATAAACCATTTCCATTTTTTGGACGATGGAAATTCGAATAGCAAGAAGTTAAATTCTTAAATAAATAAAAAAATGCAACATAATGTTTATAAAGCGTCACGTTTATTACAAAAGTAGATGAAAAAATGTTATGTAATGTAAAAAAAATTTATTATTAATAAATAATAATGTAATATTAATATTACATATTATTATTATTATTATATTATATGTTACATATCTAATAGCCATCTCTCCATCTCTCACTTTTTCTTTCTCTCACTTTCACACTTTCACAGACAGCATAATATGAGTTATTTTAAGTAAAACAGATATGTATCTCCTATATCAATTTAAAAATCCGAATGCGACACAATAGGCTCTTATGGAAAATTTTGTAAGGAAAACGAATAATATTTGGGAAACAAGCAACAGAGAATGTTTTATAAGTTTTAAGTATCTTGACAGCGGTTTATTATCATTTTATGGAATTTATGGTTTATAAATTGAAAAACTGTAGACCAGACTATATTGATGTGTGAACCACGATTTGGACTTTATTGCCTTTCTCTTAGCTAGACTTATAGCGAAGTCTTGACATTTTATGTTGGGCCTCTCGTTTCTCTTTTGCACATGAACATTCAATTATACAGGCGAAATCATAAACTAAATGTTGAGATATTCATAACTTACACACATTCTCATGTATATATACGGTCTTATTCATCATTACTCATCATATGATACTAATGACTAAACTTCGTGCTATTTGTCCAAGTCGGACAACACTTCTAACAACCTTTCTGCCGGCAAGCGTACTCGTCTAATGGCACCTTCCGGAGTCTCGAATAGGAACCGGATTTCCTTTTGCTCGACGGGTGCCTCACTTAATTCTGCAGCAGCAATACTCTCAGCATCAATATCTTTCTCAATTTTTTCGCCGAATTTATTAATTGCAGATAATATGTTATCCTAAATAAATAAATAAATAAATAACTTAAAATTAATGTTACTATATTCAACACAATTATGTCATTATTTTTTAAATAGATGGGAATATTTATTACGAATATATACAAACTGTACAATTCTAATAACAATATATTTTATTAAATACTCACTGCTCCGATATCCGTTCTCCCGGCAATGCTGCTTACAAATTCCGTTCCTTTAGTTAAAATCAGATAAGGACAATATGCGAACATGTTAGCGTGCTTTACCCACGGATCATCTTCTGGCTCCCAATCCCTTAATCCTCCACCACAATGATGGCACAATGTTTGATCGCCACTTCCCGTGTAATAGAAACCAGCAGTTGTTAGTGTCTCTTTAGATTGCGGTATTTCTTTAGGCCATCTGTCGAACGAGGCTAATCTCGCAGCATAACTGGCATATTCGGGATGCTTCGGTCTTGAGGCCATCCCTCTCGCTATTCTCGCAGCAAAACTGACATATTTCGGTCTTGAGGCCATCCCTCTCAATTTATAAATCACTCTGTCTTCAAAGTAAGACCTGTTATATATTCCACATACATCCACTCCTTTAGGCACAAATGCCGGAATCGTGTTAGGATCTGTACCGATCGGCACGTTGCCGCACGGAATATTATGAATAAACCGACACTCCCGAGACCATCGTTCATGATAGACCATCGGATTGTCATCCACCTGCCATATGCCATATATTTCTATTGAACATTCGAAACATTTTATCATGTCGCTCTCTCCAGTATAATAAAACCCAGCCGCCGCGAGTTTCTCTGGCTTTATCCATAAACCGCTTGTCCATGGCCAATTTTCGAAACTTTCCAACCGGGTGGACTCAAATCGATAATCGGCATATGTTTCGTCGAAAAATAAGTGAGACGTTATTGGTGAACTGGGGGTCACTTCGACCAACGCCGATTAACTTTAATCGACGATTAACTCAATCAGCAGTGTCAGCCAACAACAAGATATTTATCGTTGTGTATGTCGTTCTTAAACAATCTTTTTCAAATATTATACCACTTCTCTTTAATTTGAATAAAGCTGTTTTGATTTTTATTTAAAATATCTACGAAAACGCGCGTGTTTATGCAACATGGATAGAATTATTAATTTTTTATTATTTGATGAATACGAGGGTTATGATCTTCAATAAGAAGGAATCGACGAAAACCACGAATAATCAGGCCACGTATAAATTATTTAGAAATTTTTGATGACAATCATTTTAAAAGAAGATTTGCAATATCAAAACAAAACTTTAACATGATATTAGAAAAAATTTATGTTGAATTACAACATAAAACTAATTGATATGTATAAATATTTAATACAACAATTTAAAATTATATATAATATAATAAACAAGACAAAATAAGTTTATTATAAAAAAATAAAATGTTAAAAAATTTTATACATACTATGGGAATGCATATATGTATTCTGTCAGTTTATTTTAATTTATTTTAATTAATATTCTCTCAGTTCTGAGAATATAATAGTATATTATATATTATAACAACACAAATTAGATTATATAATATATAATATATATTAATATTGGAAGATCATAACCCTCGTATTCATCAAATAATAAAAAATTAATAATTCTATCCATGTTGCATAAACACGCGCGTTTTCGTAGATATTTTAAATAAAAATCAAAACAGCTTTATTCAAATTAAAGAGAAAGTGGTATAATATTTGAAAAGATTGGTTAAGAACGACATACACAACGATAAATATCTTGTTGTTGGCTGACACTGCTGATTGAGTTAATCGTCGATTAAAGTTAATCGGCGTTGGTCGAAGTGACCTGGGTGGCAAATGACATTGAGGAATCGCGTAGTGTTCGATGCATTCAGTCATTTTTTTAATGTTGGTAAAGATGCCCTTGTGAACCTGTAAAGAAGAAGTAAATATCAATAGATTTAAAGCTTAAATTTAAATATAAGAACAATTTGTCAAAAATTTTATTCAATGTATACTTAACAAACGATATAAACAATAAATACATTATCATTTAATTAATATTTAATTCAATATCTAGCATATATAAATGCTGTTTAAAAATATGTCACTGTATGTTGCCAAATTACATATAGCTTTTAAAAATGAGGTAACAGAATTTAATTTGATGTGATTTTACAGTTATTTTACTCCTTCCAAACCAATATTCTTATCTGAAACATTTTTTGCCATAACTCTTACTTTTAGGAATAATTGTAATAGTCACTTTAAATATCTCATTTTGTATACATTGACGATAATAAAAGTATAAAGCGTGTTGTTTTTATATTTGTTTTTAATTTAATATTTAAATTATTTTAAACATTAAAATGTAATTCCTGTACTCGTCTAATAAAGTTATTTACTTTTAAGAAGATTAAGAAAGTATTATATACACAGGGGATAGATAAAATAACGTGAACACTTTGTAGTGTATTTTCCAGTTCGTATATGTTCACCATTATTTTGTCCGTTCCCTGTATGTGTGTATGTGTACACTGCCCGTCAACGATTCCTTTCCTGAGGTAAGGGGGGAAACACCAAAGTTCTAGTGATTCTAATAGAAGTAACCAACAGCGTTTCTAGGCTTCTATGTTCCCCCCTTATCTCAGGAAAGGACGGATCGTTGACGCGTAGCGTACATACATACACACAAAATCTTTTATCAGTCTTTATAATGGTGATAAGTAAAAAATTGTATAGCAAAATCCGCGGATTATTTATCACATGGATAAAGACACTATGAGATGTACACTTGTATAGTATGTTCAACAGGCTTATGACATGATTATCACGTCGCATATTTTCATATTTTTCGCACACTCCGCACACTCCAATAAATGTCCGTACGGTATGAATAAGATCCGTACTTCTCTACTGTAGCAAATTTTGCATAGCTCCATGTCGCATGACTTGTCACCCTGGACAGTTTGTTGTTCGCTGCTAACTTCTCCTGATACGACAATTACTTCTGCAGTATTAGTTTCTTCAGAATAGATCGAGTTTTGAGAGCTTCCGCTAGCAATACTCTCAGCATCAATATTTTTCTCAATTTTCTCGTTCAATTTATTAATTGCAGATAATATGTGTTCCTAAAAAAATAAATAAGTAAATAAATAACTTAAAATTATTATATTCAACACAATTATGTCATTATTTTTTAAATAGATGGGAATATTTATTACGAATATATACAAACTGTACAATTCTAATAACAATATATTTTATTAAATACTCACTGCTCGGATATCCGTGTCTTTCCAAGAAATACTGTTTACAAATTCTGTCCCTTTAGTTAAATACACATAAGGACAATATGTGGTACGCTCACGGTACTCTTCCCAGGGATTAACTTCTGACTCCCAATCCCATCCTTCACCACAGTGACAGCACAATGTTTGATCGCCACTTCCCGTGTAATAGAAACCAGCAGTTGCTAGTGTCTCTTTAGTTTGCGACTTTGCTTTAGGCCATCCGTCGAACGAGGCTAATCTCGCAGCATAACTGGCATATTCGGGATGCTTCGGTCTTAAGGCCATCCCTATCGCTACTCTCGCAGCAATAGTGAAATGTTTGGGATGCTTCGGTCTTGAGGCCATCCCTCTCAATTTACAAATCACTAATCCATCCAAGTAAGCGGAGCTATATGGACAATCATGTACCACATCATTGTCATTAGGCACAAATGCCGGAATCGTGTTAGGATCTGTACCAATCGGCACGTTGCCGCACGGAATATTATGAATAAACCGACACCGGCCCCGAGACCATCGTTCATGATAGACCATCGGATTGTCATCCACCTGCCATTTGCCATATATTTCTATTGGACATTCGAAACATTTTATCATGTCGCTCTCTCCAGTATAATAAAAACCCAGCCGCCGCGAGTTTCTCTGGCTTTATCCATAAACCGCTTATCCATGGCCAATTTTTGAAACTTTCCAACCGGATGGACTCAAATCGATAATCGTAAAATAAATAATTGCTATGTGTATCGTGGAAAAATAAGTGAGAATTTATTGATGAACTGGGTGGCAAACGATTTTGAGGAATCGCATAGTGTTTGATCCATTCAGTCATTTTCTTAATATGTTCTTTTAGAGATTCCATTATGAACCTGTAAAGAAAAAATAAATATCAATAGATGCTTAAATTTAAATGAAATAACAATTTGTCAACAATTTTACTCAATGTATATTTAACAAACGATATAAACAATAAATACATTATCATTTAATTAATATTTAATACAATATCCAGCATACATAGGCAATATCGGATTCTCTTATCTTAACAAACATGTCTAGACAGCCAGGTAGCTTGTCAGGAACAGATTCCTGTAAAGTCTTTGCTACAAATTTTTTCAGAAGAATGGCCACAAATTTGAAACAGAATCTGACATATATGATATTGTTGGTAATACACGCTGGCAGATACATATCAAAGTTTGTCAACCAAATATGAGTGCAAAAATCAAACAAGCTGACATACTTGTTACACTATTTGACGCAGAGTGGCAGAAAAAAATTGAGTGGAATCTGCGTTTGCGTCTGCCGATGGTCAGATTATGTTGGCAAAATACTTAATGTCACCTGTCCTACATTGAACTTTCGGTACAGGCTGCGTGGGCCGCCTCATATCGTCGAAACTAATAATTTTGCTTACAATATATATTTACAAGACTATAAATTTATTACAAGAAATACGCTCTCCAGAAACTCAAACAAAGACACGATATAAGGCAAATGAGAGCTATACTCTGATATTAATGAGAGAGATTTAAAATTTATTTAATAAATTTCAAATCTTTCGTGTATTTCCAAGTACACGAATTTCCAACATACTAAACCGCGCGCCGATTTTTTCTCGGACTGAAAACACAGTTTTTGTTGGAGCACTAGAATCACTATAAATTTATTATTATAAAAAATAATACTTGAGAAAACGATGTAACAATGTTGCCACGATAATGGTAACTATATACATTATACACATAATATTTAAATATTAATACATAATTTTGAAATATTCTTATAAAATATCGTACGGTAATGATTTTTATGAAATATTTTTTGATGTTACACATAATAACGAAGATATCAAATTGCCTGAATGGAAAGTTCAACGTGGGATCATGTCGGATTCATGCGTGAGGCCACGTGAGGTGCACGTGGCAAGAAACGTTAATGGCAACATTGTTACATTTTTTTCTCAAGTATTATTTTCTATAATAATAAATTTATAGGGGTTCTAATGCTCCAACGAAAACTGTGTTTTCAGTCCGAGAAAAATCGGCGCGCGGTTTAGTATGTTAGAAATTCGTGTACTTGGAAATACACGAAAGATTTGAAATTTATTAAATTTTAACCCTCAAACTACTCCGTGCTTTTTGGCACCTTAAAACTACTCCGTCGGGTCCTTTTTGCCTTTCGACTTATAAATAATATTAAATATTATTTTAAAAATTCCGCAAAATTCATGGATATTCTTTGAACTTTCCTCTTTTAAGCTGTGATGTTGGTTTTAAAAAAATTTTTTTCTTTAATAGTTTTTTTTAGATGTCGCAACTGTTCCGGATTCAAAAGATATTCAGGATCGTATTTTTCGGGTGGACGAAAACGACCCGACGGAGTAGTTTGAGGGTTAAATCTCTCTCATTAATATCAGAGTATAGCTCTCATTTGCCTGATATCGTATCTTTGTTTGAGTTTCTGGAGAGCGTAATTTCTTGTAATAAATTTATAGTCTCGTAAATATATATTGTAAGCAAAATTATTAGTTTCGATGATATAGATACAGTTGACGCCAATTTTCCAGAGATTTCCGCTCGAGTTTGCTGACATATAGTGGACACTGCGGAGTTCGTTTACCGAATGGAATTGCACAAATGTGTGTGCGGTAGGTACTACACGCGAATACAATATCGACGAGCACGTGGTGTATTAGCGAGAAAAAAAAATATGTAAGAATGAGTTTTAACCGTTATTCTTAGCGACGCTTTTTTTCCCTGTGTGGAAAACATCACCTGCCGCTCGCCTGATATATTTTATATTAACACGAACGAAATAAAAGAAGGAAAAAAAGACCGAGAAAACTTACATCTAACGTTCCGCATCGACAAACCAGGACTGCCGGGAACGATCTCGTGCCTCCAACGCCTCGTGCTCCTCGTGGTCGACTGTCGACTGAGAAATGAGAATTTCTCATTGAGAAGTGAGATAAGAACCTCTATTAAGCTGGACCCCCCACCAGCGCAAATCAAGTTCGCACTAGGTCAAAAATTTAGTGCTATTTAGGTGCTAATTAAGTGCCCTAGTCCGAATTTTGGTGCTCGAACCGTTTAGCAGGAAATCGCGTAAAAAATGGGGGGGTCCAGCTTGCCATTAAGCTGGACCCCCCCATATCAGAAAATAAAAAACAAGTACACTATAATTTAGTACTAATTAAGTGCTAATTAAGTGCTCTAAAATAACGATAAAATATTGATAGATTATAACATTTATTTAAGTAAACCACTATATATTGAACACAATACCGCCGCGGTCGACACAAACACTTAAAAAACTTGCTGCATGAATATATTGGTTACTAAAATGATCGAAAACGTATTATCAAAATATTCCCAAATCTGAGTTTATTGCTAACAGCAAAACAATTACGATAATTAACTTAGACCAGCCATTGACGCTGAGTACTAAGTTCCGTCACCTGATCGTCTACGAATTAGTTGCTCGCATGACTATAATATTAAAATAATTTTTAGACATTGTACTTTAAAAAATATCACGATTCGAATTTAATGCTAGCTGCATAGCGTTGAAATTAATTAATTAATCAATGGAGCGCGCTCACAGCGCTCTATAATTCGTTACAGAATCGTCAAAAAATTAAATGCTCGAGTGATTATGGTGCCGAAATAATCCTGAGACATTGTACTTTAAGAAAATATCACGATTCGAAGCGCGCCGCGCTCCATGGATAAATTAATTAATTTCAACGCTATGCAGCTGGCACTAAATTCGAATCGTGATATTTTCTTAAAGTATAATGTCTCAGGATTATTTTAAGACCAAAAAAACGCGAGCACCTAATTCTTTGACGATTCTGTAACGAACTGTAGAGCGCGCATGCTCCTCTGATTAATTAATTAATTCCAACATTTTGCAGCTAGCACTAAATTCAAATCGTGATATTTTCTTAAAGTACAATGTCTCAGGATTATTTTAAGACCAAAAAACAGCCGAGCACCTAATTCTTTGACGATTCTGTGACGAACTATAGAGCGCGGCGCGCATGCTCCTCTGATTAATTAATTAATTTCAACACTTTGCAGCTAGCACTAAATTCGAATCGTGATATTTTCTTAAAGTACAATGTCTCAGGATTATTTTAAGACCAAAAAACAGCCGAGCACCTAATTCTTTGACGATTCTGTGACGAACTATAGAGCGCGGCGCGCATGCTCCTCTGATTAATTAATTAATTTCAACACTTTGCAGCTAGCACTAAATTCAAATCGTGATATTTTCTTAAAGTACAATGTCTCAGGATTATTTTAAGACCAAAAACAGCCGAGCACCTAATTCTTTGACGATTCTGTGACGAACTATAGAGCGCGGCGCGCGCGCTCCACTGATTAATTAATTAATTCCAACATTTTGCAGCTAGCACTAAATTCAAATCGTGATATTTTCTTAAAGTACTAAATGTCTCAGGATTATTTTAAGACCAAAAAAACGCGAGCACCTAATTCTTTGACGATTCTGTGACGAACTATAGAGCGCGGCGCGCATGCTCCTCTGATTAATTAATTAATTTCAACACTTTTGCAGCTAGCACTAAATTCGAATCGTGATATTTTCTTAAAGTACTAATGTCTCAGGATTATTTTAAGACCAAAAAACAGCGAGCACCTAATTCTTTGACGATTCTGTGACGAACTATAGAGCGCGGCGCGCGCGCTCCATCTGATTAATTAATTAATTCCAACACTTTGCAGTTAGCACTAAATTCGAAATCGTGATATTTTCTTAAAGTACTAATGTCTCAGGATTATTTTAAGACCAAAAAAACGCGAGCACCTTAAGGGGGTCGTCTACTCAAGAAGCTGTACTTTTTTGGGAATTTTTTGTAAGAAATTATAAGAATACACTTTGTTGAAACTTTTACATCATATTTATTGATATTTGAAGAGTATTTAGAAATTTTTCCAAGTTGATATATGGCCAAGAATCCGCTGTAGAGCGCCCCGACGAAAAAAAAAGTTGTTGAACGGTACCCACGATTCCGGATCTCCAGTTCATTATAAAAAAAAAATTAAAAAAATCCTCTTAATCTGTGGATGTGTGGCTATCGTGTGAACTAGAACCAAATAAAAATATTAAAATTTCAATTTTTGCCAACGTTTTGAAAAAAGTTTCATTTTTATAAATATATAAAACGTTGGCAAAAATTGAAATTTCAATATTTTTATTTGGTTCTAGTTCACACGATAGCCACACATCCACAGATTAAGAGGATTTTTTAATTTTTTTTTTTAATGAACTGGAGATCCGGAATCGTGGGTACCGTTCAACAACTTTTTTTTTCGTCGGGGCACTCTACAGCGGATTCTTGGCCATATATCAACTTGGAAAAATTTCTAAATACTCTTCAAATATCAATAAATATGATGTAAAAGTTTCAACAAAGTGTATTCTTATAATTTCTTACAAAAAATTCCCAAAAAGTACAGCCTCTTGAGTAGACGACCCCCTTAATTCTTTGACGATGCAGTAACGAATTATAGAGAGCTGCGCGCGCGTTTCATGAGTTAATAAATTAATTTCAACCTTCTGCAGCTAGCACTAAATTCGAATCATGATATTTTCTTAAAGTACAATGTCTCAGGATTATTTTTGAACCAAAAAAAGGCGAGCACCTAATTCTTTGACGATGCATAGCGTTGAAATTAATTAGTTTATCCACGAAGCGCGCACGCCGCGCTCTGCAGTTCGTTACAGAATCGTCAAAGAATTAGGTGCTCGCGTTTTTTTGGTCTTAAAATAATCCTGAGACATTATACTTTAACAAAATATCACGATTCGAATTTAGTGCTAACTGCAAAGTGTCAAAATTAATTAATTAATCAGAGGAGCATGCGCGCCGCGCTCTATAGTTCGTCACAAAATCGTCAGAGAATTAGGTGCTTGCGTTTTTTTTGGTCTTAAAATAATCCTGAGACATTTATTGTTAATCTCGCAATAAAAGCACATATCGCTTATGCGTACGCGTGAATTATATGTACATATATGTATCACATAAGCAAATGTTATTAATAAATACGTGTTAATTTAATGAACAATACATATTAGTATTAAATTATTATTAAGTAATAACGAGAAATGTATTATGCATCCGTTAAGACGCTTGAAAGATCATAAGAATTATGAAAAGAATTTTAGGTTATTAGAAAAGCGAGAATCTCGAGTCTAGAGTCGTCTTTAATTCCTCAGAAATCGCTCCTGTTACGCGGGAAGCATGATGAGCGAGGAGGTTGCAGTAGGTATTCTAGCAGCGCGGCACGCCTACCCCCACTTTATTACCCATCGCCATCGGAACGGCGCGCGGTGCGGATACCCAGCCGACTGCGACGGCCAATCAGAGCGCTGGCGGGTATGCATAGGAGGGGCAGTAGGCTCCCGCGCTCTGACCAATAGCAGCGTGACTACGCGGCGGCAATGTGGGGTGGCAACACCCTCGCTCAGAATACCTCCGTCGACCTCCTTGCCTAACATGCTATCCTGATACTATTGCCGATTTAAACGGAGTTTTCGACACCGAGAATTCGCCATTTTCACCTAACGGCCCATTTTAATATGTACTTTCAACCATTTTTATGATCTGTTGTGCATCTCTACGATACGTGATCAAATTCTTCTAATTGTTTAATTTTAACCTATTATTGAAATATAAAATTTCTTTTATTATTATATTTATTAATTTATATATTCGTTTAAATTACAAGTAATTCACACGTATGCGGCGCGCAAAACGCTCCAATTTTCACATATTTTATTGATAAATTGTAATTAAATAAATAAAAAGAATTTGATTATACGTTCGTTGAGACACACGAAAAATTATAAAAATTCTTAAAATAAGTACACATTCTATTGAGAGATTAGACGAAAATCAGGGTTTCTTGGCGTCGAAAACTCCGTTTGAGCCAACACAAGTATTAGCATTAGGCAAGGAGGTCGACGGAATAATAGCGAAGAACGATACTGGACGAATCTCAAGAAATATGTTTATTTTAATTCTTATGTATTTTTCAACGCGAATTATGTTCTCTCGAATAAGATTATAGACGTTAAAAAGTTTATCGCATTTCGGAACTTCTTATATCTTCCCGACGGCACTCGTGGCTACCTTTTTCTTGTTGGCTAGCATTATGTAACAGCTTTCTATAACTCTTTATCGTCTAATCACATTCCAGAGAGCATGCCTCGTATTAAAGGATACATAACAATATTAAAATAAACTGATTTCTCGAGATTTATTTGGTGTCGTCCGGCCGTCGCATTTCGGAACTTGAACTTTGTCGTTCAACGCCATCCGTCAGCATTCCCAACTACCTTTTTCTTGTTATCTAACATTATGCAGCAACATTTTAAAACTCTGCTTTAGCATCTAATTACATCTGAGAGAGCAAGTCTCGCATTAAAGGACACATAACAATGTTAGAATAAACGTATTTCTCGAGATATGTCTAGTGTCGTTCGTCGCATTTCGGAGCTTCTATACCTTTCCGCCGAGCGCGAGCAACGGCATTCGTTATAGTTTCCTTTTTTTTCGTTGGCCAGCATTATGCAAAGACATTTTATAATTCTTTATCGTTCAATCTTGTTTGAGAGAGCGTGCTTCACATTAAAGGACACATAACAATGATAAGATGAATGTATGTGTATTTCTCGAGATTTGTTTAGGTGTCGTTTGTCATATTTCGGCGCTCCGATTTTCTCGCCGAGCGAGAACAGCAACGGCATTCGTAGCTCCTTCTTCTCGTCAACTATACCATTATGCAACAGCATCCTATAACTCTTTGTCTAATCCTGTTGGAGGAAGCATGCCTTTTACTTTAAAGGGCACATAACAATGTTAATATAACCTCATTTTTAAAGAATTCGTTAAAATTCGTATGCTGATTTATTGAGTGCTTTCTATATTTACTGACACAATAAGTCAACACAAGTATTATTCTTTTGTTACTCATAGAATGCAAAGAAAGATATAGTATAGGACGACGTTTGTGTCGACTTGTGTCAATAAATGGAAAGCATCCAATAAATCAGCATACGAATTTTATCAAATTCTTTAAAAATAAAGTTATGTTAACATTGTTACGTGTCTAATGTGAAGTATATATTCTCTCGAACAAGGTTAGACGATAAAGAGCTATAAAATGCCTCTGCATAATGCTAGCCGACGAAAAAAAGGAAGCTACGAATCTCGTTGCTCGTGCTCGGCGGGAATTAGACGGTTCGAAATGGTTCGAAATGCGACGGACGACACGAGACTAATCTCAAGAAATACGTTCATCTTATCATTGTTATCCGTCCTTTAACGTGAGGCATGCTCTCTCGAACAAGACTAAACGATAAAGAGTTATAAAATGCCTTTGCATAATGCTAGCCAACCAAAAAAAGAAGCTTATACGAGTGCCGTCGCTCGCACTCGGCGGAAATTAGGTAGACGATCCGAAATGCGACGGACGACACGAAACTAAATCTCAAGAAATACGTTCATCTTATCATTGTTATGTGTCCTTTAATATGAGGCATGCTCTCTCGAACAAGATTAAACAATAAAAAGTTTCAGAATACTGTTGCATAATGCTAGACAGAAACGAGAGAAAGGAGGTACGAATGCCGTCGCCCTGAATACTAAACGATCAGTCTCAGGAAATATACGTTGACACAACGCTGATTGTTTCACAAACTTGTTAATTTCTATTAAATAATTAGAAATTTGTTAGCAAAGTAATGTAAGTTATATCTTGCTATTCCGAAAAAAACACATGCATTACACAGTTTTCTCAATTTACCATGGTGTCAACGTAGGAAATGAGTTGAAGCGTTTTGCGCGCCGCATATACGCGTCAATTAATTGTAATTTAAACAAATATTATTAAAAATATATAATAATAATAAACGAAATTTTATATTTTAGTGTTATAGGTTAAAATTAAACAATTAGAAGAATTTGTACGTCACGTATCATAGAGATGCACAACAAATCATAAAAATGGTTGAAAGTACATATTAAAATGGGCCGTTAGGTGAAAATGGCGATTCTCGGTGTCGAAAACTCCGTTTAAATCGGCAATAGTATCAGGATAGCATGTTAGGCAAGGAGGTCGACGGAGGTATTCTGAGCGAGGGTGTTGCCACCCCACATTGCCGCCGCGTAGTCACGCTGCTATTGGTCAGAGCGCGGGAGCCTACTGCCCCTCCTATGCATACCCGCCAGCGCTCTGATTGGCCGTCGCAGTCGGCTGGGTATCCGCACCGCGCGCCGTTCCGATGGCGATGGGTAATAAAGTGGGGGTAGGCGTGCCGCGCTGCTAGAATACCTACTGCAACCTCCTCGCTCATCATGCTTCCCGCGTAACAGGAGCGATTTCTGAGGAATTAAAGACGACTCTAGACTCGAGATTCTCGCTTTTCTAATAACCTAAAATTCTTTTCATAATTCTTATGATCTTTCAAGCGTCTTAACGGATGCATAATACATTTCTCGTTATTACTTAATAATAATTTAATACTAATATGTATTGTTCATTAAATTAACACGTATTTATTAATAACATTTGCTTATGTGATACATATATGTACATATAATTCACGCGTACGCATAAGCGATATGTGCTTTTATTGCGAGATTAACAATAAGGGGCCATTCATAAATTACGTAAGGCATTTAGGGGGGGGGGGGGGTATAAGCTCAATATTACTAATTCTTACTATAGGGGAGGGGGGTAAAGAATTTGATCTTATGTAAGTTTTTGAATTTAAAATCTGGGGAAGGGGGGGTAGTTGAAATCTTATGATATCTTACAATAGAGGGGGGAAGGGTTAGGTTAGCTTTAAAAAAGTCTTACGTAATTTATGAATGGCCCCTTAGAGGTGGTTCATATACAACGTATCGAACCCTCGAATAAAATTTCAGTATTAAATAGCTATAAAATTATGTTTCTCAGACTCATATCAGATTGTTGTCTGTGAACAAAGTTTTATTTCAATAGTCGTAAATGTACTAAAATTTATAATAAAAATCCATTTTATACATGTGTATACCATATATATATATATATATATATATATATATATATATATATATATATATGTACAATTACTTATTAATTATTCTTGCTTTACAAGTGCGATTATTTGCACAATCAGCTTTACTTCATTTGTACGATCATTTGAACATCATTTTCTGCAGCAGTTTTTTTCAGTATTTTGAGTAAACTCCATTTTGTAAATTTGTAAATTTAATTGATTTTGTGAGTGTACACGCAATAAAAGGCATTTGTTTAACATATTGTACGTGTAGTTTGTTCTCTTTGTCAGAAAATAAACTTTTGAACTGATAATCGTGCGCAACTCGTCGACAGACGAAAGTTAGTATTGTCAATAAATCGTGTTTTGTGCAATTTTTATTTAATTCTAGGCATAAAGATTGTATAAACCAAGAGCCTTTTGTTTTACGTCTCCAAGAAACATAACTTGTAAAGTCACCAACAGTGAAAAGTTAGAGAAGTCCTAGATAAACATATATATAGATATATAATACATGTCACTTGGGTTGAGTTAGGTAAAATAATTTTGTGATATAATAATTTTGTTAAGGTAGCGCAATACCTGGTACAGTTGCATAAAAAATTACAAAGTCCGCGTGGATTGGAATGGTCCGGTATGTGTCCGATACGCCCGAGCATAAATCCGGTTTTGTGGATTCGAAGTTGAAACCAGGCTGATATTTATCTCCTTGACAGGACTGGATAAAAATGATTTTTGGTTTATTGGCCAATGTTGGACATTTATCCGTTGTAAAACTATTCCAAATAGTATCTATTGGGTATCTCGTGTCAGCAGCCATAAGCTGTCCAAGGCGGCCGTGCGTTAGCACAACTATAACGATGCAGTCGTGCTCTGAATGATCATATTTAGCAACTGTAAAAATAATAATTTGCTTGTTACCTGCTTGTTACATATCTGCTTGTTACATATTTCAGTTACCATGATGAAGTGCATCTTACATGTATTCAATATTCTTTTTATTTTTTCGTATGTAGGATTTTAAAATGGGATGACTTTGAAACCAAAATTCTTTAAAGTATCAGTTACTCTCATATGATCGACATCCGTGCCATAGCGAGGCTTAGCACCGGTTTTGAAAATTTCATGATCCAAAATTATTGCAAAGCCACGCTTCGGGTGATTAAAGTTATAATAATTTGAATGCGATCTGCGCCTGTAAAAAGTTGATGTAACGAATGTAACGAAGTTATGTAACCGGAGCCACCGGAGATAGCGAGAGAGTACTATTTATGGCGACTTAGGAGGATCCTGGAGAGACAGCGACAAGGCATAATCGGTCTAAGCAATATCTTTGAATTGGCTGAACAGAATGGAAAATTTTTTTACACGATTAAAGTACGCACAAAAATGTAGAGGACTGTACATGATTTTTTCTGATAAACTAAAAAAAAATTATTTTTATAAATATTGTCTTTACCTGACGACAATATTTGCTTTGTACAAAAATTCTGCAGTTTTTCTATAGAAAATAGTGATGCAGCCCTCTACAAAAAACTGTCAGAAATAATATTGTGCAATTAGAAGTAAGATTTGAAGCCTAAAAAAAAGATATTACTTAGACCAGTGGAAGATGCTATCCTTGTCTATATCCTTGTCTATACAAGGACAGAAATAGGTCGATAACATAAAAAATGGTAATTTTGTCGGTTATACAGACGGCTCCAACATCGCCTTAAATGGTGACTTAAATGGTGATTTCAATGGCGACTTCAATGGTGATTTCAATGATCGCCAGTGATCGTCAGAGTTATAGCCGCGAATATTTTTGCTGAGCGAATTAATATTCGCGGTTTTTTAGTTTGTACAATTTTGATGTTGTAATTGTAATATGTATGGATTACATAGATCAACCTATAGAGGATGACCGGTGTTCCAGTAAAATAAGGAAGTAAAAGTTGTGATGGCGTATCATAATATAACGTTCTATGAGGCTCAGAGAATCCTGAAGGGCAAAGAAAATAAGACAATAAAGGATTATGATAGATTTATCAAACCTGCGGATTGGCTGAAATTAAAATCATATGCAAAGGTTGTGAAACAAAATCATGCGGTTCAGAAGAAGATGGATGCTAAAAGACCGACCCACTATAAAGACGCGCAAAACGGTCCTAAAAGATCGTCATACGAAAAAAATCCTAAAGCACTAAATCGGTAGTAAATAGGCGAGAAGGTAGTCCTAATAGGAATCAATCATATTATAATAGGTTTAACATGAGACAGGAAGAGATTAACAGGGATAAAAGAGGTATATAGCAATAAGAAGTATAGACGACGAATCAGAAGATGAAAGTAGGATTATTTAAAAAAAGAAGAAGCAATATAGATAAACATGAATCTAGTGGGATTGGAAACTTCTTTAGAGATATAATGTCCCAAATAGCTCAGGAGGAATATTTAAAAAATAGTTTAAGAGACGTGGAAATGTTAGACAATAATAACTGGTACAGTAATTCGGAGGATAATTATGATAGGTTTCATGACAAGAAAGTAAAAGTATACAATCAAGAATCGGTGGATCAGAGGAATAGGGATAGAAGAAATAGAAGCCAAAGGTTCAGAGGTCCCGCAAATTATAAGTCTAACTATGGTTAAGATAGTACTCTGGAATGTTCGTGGTATCCGAAACAAGAAATATAAATTCGATTCACATATTAAGCAATTTGATATTGCCGTCATAACTGAAACAAAGGTAAATGTCATATATAACAAAATTCGAGAATCTCAACGAGACTCTCGATATCGTCGAGACTCTCGGCATAAAAAGTCTCGTCTCGATCTCATCTCGGTATCTTAAGATACTCAATTTGGTTTTATCTTTTAAATTGCTAAGGTATGAATAAATTTTAATTTTACTTTTTACTGTAAAAATTGACTTACTTTTATGTAAATGAATAGAAATTTTAAAATAAATTATTTTTGTTTCTCAGGTCGATTTTTCTACAATGACGGACATTGATTGCGAAAAAAAACTGTTTTATTTGTGGCGATTCTTTAGATTCAGCTGTAAGTATTTTAGTAACAAGAGGACTGAATACTTTGAAAAATATCTCCCAAGAAAGAAATGATGGTTTTCTGCAAATATTAGAAAATAGAGATTCTATTAAAGTTCACAAAATTTGCAGACAAAGATATACAAATGAAAAGTATATACAAAGTTACAAAAATAAAAAAGAAAAATCTTCTACAAGTTACAGCCCAACAAAGAAAAAGTTAAGATCATCTTTAGACTCATTCGATTGGAAAAATTATTGTTTTTTATGTGGAAAAAAGCTAGTTTTCAGAAACAAACCAAACTTAATCAAGAACGCCGTACGCAAATACATTTAGTTACTGCTATTAATTTTCATAATACCATTTTTGAATATTTAAATGGACGGAGAGACGATTTTTCTCGAGAAATCCAAAAACGGCTTTCTGGAATCTACGATTTGGTTTCATTAGAAGCAAGATATCATGGAAAATGCTTTGATGCTGTACGTCTGTATAATATACTACGTCTGAAAGTTGTACAGTACGTGAAGACTCCGCAAAAATTAGTGTTTCTATGCAAAAAAATATACAATTTTATTGAAGTTAACGAGGAGTGCCAATTTACTTTTGATGAATTAAAGAGTTGCTTGAGTGAGAACGATTATATACCCTGTGATGAAACTATTTCAGCAAGATTAATAAAGCATTATAAAAATAATATTATAATATCTTCTCATTCTACGTACTCTAAAATAGTATGTTTTAGAAACTCAGAATAGGATGCCTTATCTAAAGCATTATTTGACCGAAAAATGGAAAATGCAAATGATGAAGAAATGCGGTATCATTTTTTAGATATAGCTGCAGATATTTTATGTTCGGATATTCGCTCTCAGATATGTCCCATGAACGAATATCCAGCAAGTGACAAAATGTTTGAGGATGCCAATGAATTAATTCCAGATACACTACAGTATTTAACAAGAAAATTAATTCTCCGAGGGAAGAAAAGAGAGGGGGAATCTTCACCATATGAAATTAAATCTACATCTATATGCCATGCCATAATGTCAGCTGTACGTCCAAAGTCATTTTTGTCTTGTCTGCAACTGGGTCTTGCAGTTACTTTACACAGGAAATTTGATAAATCCATGTATATACTATAGAGTTAAATTTTATCGCCTTATAATCCTGTTTTATGTTTCATAGGTCGATTGGGCCGCGTTCGCCGTGTTGACTTTACCTTCCCTGCTCATTCCATTCGCTTTGTGGTACTCGAGTAAAAGTAAATACGAGAAATTGCTGAAGAACACAAAAAAATACTGATTGTATATTGTATGTTAGAGTCGTTTCCAGGACTTTCTAGGTCACTTTATAAATTTTCCTATATCATTGTGAGAAGCACGACTGTTCTACTACTTACATTTACTTTTGTAATAAACGTGACACTATTTATGAACATCATGTTGCACTTTATTTATTTAAGAATATATTCAATTTCTTGCTATTTGAATCTCCATCGTCCAAAGAATGGAATCGAAAATTAGCCATGGACAAGCGGTTTATGGATAAAGCCAGAGAAACTCGCGGCGGCTGGGTTTTATTATACTGGAGAGAGCGACATGATAAAATGTTTCGAATGTTCAATAGAAATATATGGCATATGGCAGGTGGATGACAATCCGATGGCCTATCATCAACGATGGTCTCGGGAGTGTCGGTTTATTCATAATATTCCGTGCGGCAACGTGCCGATCGGTACAGATCCTAACACGATTCCGGCATTTGTGCCTAAAGGAGTGGATGTATATTCTTATAAAATATCGTACGGTAATGATTTTTATGAAATATTTTTTGATGTTACACATAATAACGAAGATATCAAATTGCCTGAATGGAAAGTTCAACGTGGGATCATGGCGGATTCATGTGTGAGGCCACGTGAGGCGCACGTGGCAAGAAACGTTAATGGCAACATTGTTACATTTTTTTCTCAAGTATTATTTTCTATAATAATAAATTTATAGGGGTTCTAATGCTCCAACGAAAACTGTGTTTTCAGTCCGAGAAAAAATCGGCGCGCGGTTTAGTATGTTGGAAATTCGTGTACTTGGAAATACACGAAAGATTTGAAATTTATTAAATAAATTTTAAATCTCTCTCATTAATATCAGAGTATAGCTCTCATTTGCCTGATATCGTATCTTTGTTTGAGTTTCTGGAGAGCGTAATTTCTTTAATAAATTTATAGTCTCGTAAATATATATTGTAAGCAAAAATTATTAGTTTCGACGATATAGATACAGTTGACGCCAATTTTCCAGAGATTTCCGCTCGAGTTTGCTGACATATAGTGGACACTGCGGAGTTCGTTTACCGAATGGAATTGCACAAATGTGTGTGCGGTAGGTACTACACGCGAATACAATATCGACGAGCACGTGGTGTATTAGCGAGAAAAACAAATATGTAAGAATGAGTTTTAACCGTTATTCTTAGCGACGCTTTTTTTCCCTGTGTGGAAAACACCACCTGCCGCTCGCCTGATATATTTTATATTAACACGAACGAAATAAAAGAAGGAAAAAAAGACCGAGAAAAACTTACATCTAACGTTCCGCATCGACAAACCAGGACTGCCGGG
>JASTWP010003356.1:0-25344 GCA_030770255.1 Temnothorax ravouxi
CCAGTTCCTCGTTTCTTTATATTATCTGCAAGAATATATGATGGTTATTACAGTCTGCATCTTTGTAAAGCAAATCATATCTGACTTATAATTATAAATATATTAGAATATTTATTGCAAAATAAAATTTTCTCTTATTCCAGTCCTTTGGCAAAATTCTACAACGTATAGAAATATATAACAAATCGTTTAGCTCATATTATATCTTAACTAGATAGACTTATCAAACGTCTCGAAATATGTAAAAAAAATAATAATAATTTAAAACTTGAAAGTTATTAGAATTACTCTATTTTTTTAATTTAAATATTTTAATTTAAATAAATTTATTCATTTATTTAATTATTTATTTATTTATTTATTTATTTATTTAAATTAAAATATCGTAAAAAGTATACGTTATTTAAGATGTCTTGTTCCTACCTGTTATCAGATGTTACGCTGTAAGATGTCTTTTGCTGTGTATACACACCCTGTATATGTTCTTTTGACAGCTGTCTTAACCTCTCACTACCGCTCACTGCTGGTCACGGCAGCTCCCTAGACGCAGTGGCTCACAGTCTCTAAATATTCGTGCGTTCCAAAACCCATCCAAAAAAAAAGTGTTGCAACCTTTCCGTGATCGACTGTACGGGGAACATAAGACGAGCTTTCCAAGAAGAAGAGGGATACAATGGAAAAGGAAGAAGAAGCGGTTGGGAAAGAGAGCGAGGACCTTTTCAAGATTATTTTCAAGATAGTGAGAACGCCACCAGGGGGAGGGAAGATATAGATATAAAAGGGTTGTTGAGAGAATTAAGATAAGAGCTGTGTGAGGGGTTAAGGTAAGTGAGAGAGAAATTATGAGAGGTGGCGAAGAGGCAAAAGGAGGCAATGCCATGGTAGAAGAAGTTGAGAAGATAAGGAACAAACTAAAGGAAAGAGAGAAGAAATGGTGAAGGGAAAGAGAGAAGAGTTTAAAAATAGAATAGAAGATTTGGAAGGAAAATTGAAGGGGATGCAAATGGAGTTAAAGGGAACAGTTCGTGATGGAGGAAAAGATGCAGAAGAAAGCGGTGATGGGAAAAAGGAGGGGGAGAAGGAGAAGTCTGATTGGAAGGAGAGGGTGGAAAAGCTGGAAAGTAGGTGTAAAGTGAAGGAGAGGGGAGAAAGGAAGAAAAATATTTTGATAAAAAGAGTGAGAGAAAGAGAATACGGGAGGAATACGGGAGGAATAAAGAGGGAAGTAGAGGAGGTGATGAAAAAAATAGGCTTAAAGGTTAAAATAGAGGTTAAAAAAATAGATGCAGGAAGAAGAGAGAAGGGAGGTATGGCAGTAGTAAGAGTAGGAAGTGAGGAATCGAAATCAAGAATAATGAGAAATAAGTGTAAATTGAGAGACAAAAGTACTTGGATAAAGGAAGATTTGACATGGGAAGAAAATGGAGGTTAAACCAAGTTGCATGGAAGGCAAAAGGAGAGAGTACGGATAGGACAGAAAGAGGTATGGATAGAGGGTGGTGGTGGGTGTGGGTGTGGGATAAGGTAAGAGATGTGCTTAGGGATAGTAGTGGGAGGTGTTGGGAAGCAGGGCAAGGGAAGGGGAAGGAAAGCAAAAGAGAGGAAGTGCAAAAGTAAATTGAGTAGAAAAGAAAGAGGGAACGAGTGGATGAAAAAAGAGTAGAGAATAAGAAGGATAAGAGGGAGGAATTAGAGAGAAGATTTGGAGAGAAAGAAAGAAGGAGGGAGAGAGGAGAGAGAGAGAGGAAAGAGAGAAGAGAGAAGGAGAATATATAAGGTGGCTTTTTGGAATGTGGCGGGATTAACAAATAAAGATAAAGAGTTTTGGAAGGGGCTGGAGGAATGGGATGTAATGGTGTTATGTGAGAAGTGGGTGGATGGTAAGGGATGAGAAAAGATAAAGGAAAGGCTGCCGAGAGGTTACGTGTGGGAAGTGCAGAAAGCAGGAAGGAAAAATCGAAAGAAAAAGGCGGTAGGAGGAATGATAGTAGGGATGAGGGTAGGGGTCAAAATGGAAAAAGGAAGAACGAAAAAAGATAAAGAAGGGATGTTATCAATAAAGGTGTAGTTAGGGAAGAAGTGGTGGAACATAGTAGGAGTGTATATAAATAAGATATGGACAGGAAATTGGAAGACTTAAAGTAATGACTAGAAGAGATAAAGACTGGAGTGAGGGTGCTGATAGGGGAAATTTTAACGCAAGAACGGGGAAGGAGGGGAGATTCGTAGAAAAGGGAGAGAAAGAGAAAAGAGAAGGGGAAAAAAGAACAAAAAATGGCAAGATAAACGGGGAGAAAAGAAAGTTATGTAGGTTTTTGGAGGAGCATCGGTGGGCGATTTTTAACGGAGAAATTAGAGAAGATGAAGAGCGAAAATAGACGTATACAGGGAGGAGAGGGGAGTCGGTGATTGACTGCGTGTTGGAGGACAGGAGGACAAGGGAGAAGATAGAACGGGTAGTGGTGGAAGCGAAGGTCGACTCAGGCCACCAGCCAGTGACGGCGTGGGTAGAAAGGGTGGAGGACGGTTTGGGTAAAAGGAAGGGAAGAAAGGGCGGAAGTGAGAGAGAAGATTGATCGGAGGGCAGGAAAAAATTTAAAGAGTTAGTGGGGGATAAGCAAATTCAGGAAGGGTGTGGAAGAGGAGTGGCAGGGGCTGAAAAGGAGGATAAGGAAGATATTAAGGGAAGTGAATGGGAAGGGCAAAAAGGACGGAGAAAGGGGCTGTTGGGGTGAAAAATGTAAGGAAGGGAAGAGAAAGGGCTCATGTTAAGGAAATAGAGAAGGGAAGGAAGGAAGAGTAGCAGTTATAGGGAGGAAAAACAACGACACAAGAAGTTGTATAAGGAGAAGAAAAGAAGAAAAGTGGAGAAATGGAAAAGGGAGGTAAAAAAGATTAGGACAAAGGGACAGATATGAAAGGTGGTAAACAGGGAGAGAAAGAGAAGAAGGTTGAACGAAGGAATTAGTATGCAGGAATGGGATAGGTATTTCAGAGTTTTGTTGGGAGGAATTAGAGGAAAAAGAGGAGAAGATAAGGAGAGAAGAGATGTGGGAATGGTGGGAAAGCTTAGGGAGGGAAAAGCGGTGGGAAGTTATGGAATTCCAAATGAGGTATGAAAGTTTGGAGGGGAGGTGGTGAAGGAATGGTTGTAGAAGGTATGTAATAGAGTGTGGAAAGAAGAGGGTTGGCCGGAGGTTGGAGGGAGGGAATTATAGTGCCCATAAGAAAAAAGGGGAAGAGGAAGAAAGTGGGGGACTACAGAGGGGTGATGTTAGCACAAACGGCATACAAGGTGTACGCTGCTGTTTTGGCGAAAAGGTTGAGGAAGGAGGTAGAAGAGAAGGGATTGCTTCCGCAGAGTCAGACAGGGTTTAGGAGAGGGGTAGGGACCACAGACAACATCTATGTATTAAATTACTTAATAAATAGGCAGGTAAATTAAAGAAGGGAAAGATGGTGGTGTTGTTCGTGGACTTGAAGGCAGCTTTTTTGACTCGGTGGTGGACAAAAGGATTCTGGTGGTAGCGATGAAGAAAAAAGGAGTGAGGGAGGGCTTGGTGATGAGATGTAAGGAGCTGTTGAGGGATGCAGGGTAAGGGTGGGAGAGAAGCTGGGAGAGAAGTTTTGAACAAGAAGGGGAGTTAGACAGGGGTGCCCGTTAAGCCCGATTTTGTTTACGTTGCTGTTGACGGACAAAGAAAGGTACCGAATGAAAAAATAGTATATTAGTATGGGTTTTTACGTCTTTAAATATATAAGTAAATTATGTCTTTATCAGCATTAATAAAGTACGGTGTTAAGTTTCCGAGAAATAAGAAAGTGTCGCTTTAGAGGACCTATGTCGATATTAGCGACTTACTCTTTACTTCTAATAAAAATATAAAAAATGTATAGTTGTATATTCGTGAAATAAAATAAATGCGCGCGCGTAGCGCGCGCCTGTGTTGTTCTATTTGTGAAACAAAATAAAAGCGCGCGCGTAGCGCGCGCCTGTGTTGTTCTAGTCCACTTTTAAAAAAGGCGTATTAACTGAGTGAATTGCGTTTGTATCGAAATTATTGTTGCCTCTTTTCCGCGATGCCGATTGGTTATCTCGATAAAATGTTGTGTGCGAGTTATTACTTCGAGTTATTACTTCATTTGCAGCTGTCATTGTATATTTTGACAGTTGTGTGTATCAAGGGTTAATAGTGTAATAGTAATAGCATAATGTTAAATCTATAATAAAAAAATCCATGGAAACGCGAGAAGTTGTTGTTTGGAGTCGAATATCTCGCACGTAGTGTTGTCGCTTTTCCGCGCGTTTGATTGGCCGGACGAAGCCGGGTGATCGCGAGATCGCGGCGAGTTCCGCGCGAGTTTCGTGCGTGTGTGTGTCGTGACGTGACAGCTCGCGTCGGATCGCGAGGTTAATATTAATAATGTGACAGTTAATATATGAATATTCAACAAGCATGAAAAGTTGATGACATTACAAATATAGTTAGAAGAAAATTCATGCACATTTAAGATATAATATAGTGTTAACTCGTGTTAACCTTAATCGTTCGCGATCCACCTTTTCTGCACTACTGATAAGGAAAGGGAATGATCCGTAAATAATTCGTACACTCGTTCGATTAATATTAGAAGATACAATAGTTTGATTTATTCATCCATACACGACCGTTCTGCTCGACGTTCAGCCATGTATCTCCCCCCATTACTACTCGAATACGCGAGAGGAAGTCCCCTAGTCCTTCACCTCCTACGAGCTGCTACCGCGCCATCTTTCGTACATTGGACGCTAACACTCGGCCCTTCCTGCGTTATGACTTGTCCTCGAGGCATGGGTAACGTTTCTTACAGTTGATAGTCTTGAAATCGCACTGGAAGTTTCCTCTCCCGTTGCGGTCGCTGCTTCCCATCTTTATTGGATGACCCTCCATCCCTTGATAATTCCTTTCTTGGTTCTCTCTCTTGGGGTTCCCTGTCCGGTTGATTTTCCCCTACGGTGCTTTCGTCTTCCACAGCCCTTGGTTCGATATTGCTCTTCTGTTTGTCCTCATCAGATCCATATTCGTCGTCATCGGTATCCGGGCCTGGCCAACCTTTTAACTGGGAAACATGTGCTGTTGTCGCGTAGACGCGACCCTCTTCGCCTGGTAAAATGTGCGTTATGATTAACGGGCCTCTAAATCGGTTTTGCATTTTCCGACTTCCTCCTGTAGTCACCGGAGCGCTACGCATAAATACCAATTCTCCCACGTCGTATTTCGGTGCAGGGTATCTATGCTGATCGTATCTGGTCTTCATAGCTTGTTGCGTTCTCAGGATATTTTCTCGTGCTTCCGCTTGCATCTCGGTAGGGTCGTGCCAAGGTATCATGTTTTCATGCTGGATATTCCGTAGTCGTTCGTCTCCTGATTCGAACTTATACCCATGGAGCGTTTCGAATGGTGATTTTCCTGTTGATTTATTCGGAGTAATGTTGAGATCTCGTTCTACCAGTGGTACTTGTTTTACCCAGTCTCGGCGATCTTCTTCTTGACATTTCATTATCAGGGTGGGGAGAACTGTGCGATTTACTCGCTCCACCTGACCGTTTGCTTGTGGATGTCGTGAAGAATTTAGAATGTGTTGAATCCCTCGTTGCGCGCAAAATTGCTCGAACTCTTGCGACGTAAAACACGTTCCTCGATCGCTGATAATCTTCGTCGGCGTTCCCTTCTCGATCTCGAACATCGTCAATGCCTTAATTACCTCGCTGGCATTCGTGGTCTTGGTGGCAAAAAGCCTTGTCATCTTCGTCAAGTTGTCAATCAGTACTAACAAATACTTCTTCCCTCCTGTGCCCGTAATTAACGGTCCTTGATGATCAACATGGATCACTTCGAATGGTCTTCGTCCTGGAGGAATCGGATTGAGGAGCCCTGCTTGTCGCCCTGCGGGTATCTTTTGATCATGATGCACTCAAAACAATTCTTGATGTGGCCTCGAATGTACCTCCTCATCTTAGGAAACCAGTAATTCTCTTGAATTCCCGCGATTACCCGATCGAGTCCAAAATGTCCTTTTAAATCATGATACTTTACTGCTAGACTCTTTCTCATACTCGTCGGGACCACAAACACGAGCCTTGTCGTACCATCTGATTTCGTTTGTAGTCGTCTGTATAATATACCATTACTTAACTTGAATCCGCGAACAATGCCCTTTTCCTCAGCCGTACGGTCTTCTTCAGGTTTTATAAGAATTGTCCTCTTCAGTCGTATCTCCGGGTCACCGTGTTGAAAGATGGCAACTTGGTCCTCTTCCGTGAGTGTCGTCATAACCTCGTATTTTCGTTCAAAAACTTCATCGAACGTATCTTGACCTTCTTCTTCGGGACGCCGGCTTAAAGCATCGACGTGGGCTAGGCGTGTCCCTGCTCGATATCGTATTTCCGCGTCAAACTCTTGAATCAGGTTAAACCATCGTATAGCTTGATCGTATATTCTTCGATCTGGATGTGTTTAGGTACGTAATAGCCTCACAGTCCGTCACAATCGTAAACAAAATTCCAATAAGAAATTGACGTAAACGTTCTAGACTCCAAACAATGGCCATCAGTTCCAGTCGCGATGAATGATAATTGCTTTCAGCCGGCGTCGTTTTCTTGCTGACACAGTACACTAGATGTAAGGCTCGATCGTTTCCTTCTTGCAATAGCATCCCCGCCAAACCAATAGTACTCGCATCCGTGTGCAATTCGGTTCTAGCCTTCGGGTTATACAACTGTAGCACCGGTTCGTTTATCAGTTCCTCCTTCAAATCTGCAATCGCGTCGTCCTGTTCTTTCTGCCATTTAAATGGTTGATCTTTTCTCGTTAGCCGACTCAATGGCTCGGCTCTCTGGGCATATCGTGGAATAAAACGTCTGAAGAATCCCGACATACCCAAAAAACCGTCGTACTTCGTGCACATTCCGTGGGGTTTCGAAATGTACAATAGATTGTACTTTTTGGGAACCTGGTTGTATACTGTTCTTAGATATGACAAATCCCAGATATTCTATCTTGACTCTTCCAAAATGGCATTTACGTAAGTTTAGTGTCAATCTAGCGTTTCGTATGGCTTCGAACACTTTGCGTAAGCGTAGAAACATTTCTTCCCAATCCTTCGCTGATATTAACACATCGTCCAAATAGCGTCGTGACTTCGTACCCTTCAAGGCCTTTTCCATCAGTCGAACAAATTCGGAAGGATTGTTCTTAAGTCCGAACATCATTCGATTGCATTGATATGTCGCGTCCTGCGTCACAAATGCTGTTTTCGGCTTCGACCTTTCCGTCAGTGGTACTTGCAGAAATCCCTGGGCCATATCAAGAGTAGTAAATATTTCATTATCCGTTAACTCTTCCAGTTGGTCGTCAATAACCGGCATAGGAAATTCCTTCTTTATTGTTTGTTCGTTCAATTTTCTGAAATCTACCACAAGCCGTGGCTCTCCGTTCTTTTTCCATACTATCAATACAGGACTAGCGTATGGCGATCGAGTTTCGCTCACTATTCCGTGGGCTTCCCAGTCGTTTAAAATCGTCCTGATAGCCTCTCGATCCTTCTGTGATGCTTTATATGGTTTCTGCCGAAAAGGGCTGCTTCCTGGCTTTTCTTCGATGTCGACTTCCATCAGATGCGTTAGTCCAAGCTCCGCCAGATTCATCGCGAAGCAGTCCCGGAACTCGTTGATTAGAGCTAACAATCGGTCTCTCGTTTCTTCCGGAATGTCTTCATCAATGTTGACTTCTTCAATCCTTATTAAGTTCGATGGTGATACCGCTGATTCACTTGCCTCAAGTCGCTGCACAGCTTCCCCTCGACCAATCACATCTCCTCGCTGAATTTCCATTTTCTCGGCGTTCGTATTGGTCACGGCAATTTTCGTGACACTGTCTTGAATCTGTAGTAGCTGCGCAATGGGCCCGTCTCGATTAAGCACCATTTCTCCGTTTGCTATGTTTCTGTCACTAATAGCATTTATAAAACATATCTCGCCGCGTGGTAACGATATTGATTCGTTTGCTCGTAACTTGATTTTTCCGTCTTCATCAATCTCGATCTCTCGAAATGGATTATCGTTCCGATAGCCGAATTTGAGAATCTCCCCGACGCGGATGTACGCGATGTCTTCCAATTCGGTAAAAGTACGTCCGATAAACATTTCTACGGGTTGTGCGTCGTCCGACACCGCATGTACCGTGACTTCCTTGTCCACTATATCGTCCACGCTAAGTTTCACCTTCGCACTGTGTGTCGATCGCGCCGCCGCCTGCTCGTTATTCCCGAACCCGAACAAGTCTTTCCCGTCTGGATACGTATGAAGATTTAATCTTTTAATCGTAGATTCGCGAATGGTACAGATCGAACTCCCGGGGTCGATCAAGGCGTGCACAAGTTCCCCGTTTACATGAACGTCTTTGTAATATTTCGCGCCCGAAGTGACGCGCGTCGTTTCCGGCGATATCGTCGTTTCACTCACTATATACGTTGCTCCTGTCCCTTCCTGTTTTACCACAGGGGCTGCCTCGGTGCAGTTCCGCTGCGTGTGTCCAATTTTCTTGCACTTATAACATTTTAGTACTTTTCGTTCCTTCGGACAATCTCGCGATATATGTCCATACGTGTCACAATTATAGCACTTGAGCTCGCCTTTTTCGTTCTTCACTGGTGGTCTCGGATCTCTTCCTGCTGGTGCATTTCGAATCGACGCCGTCGTCGAAGTCCCCGCTGTAGCCGTAGCCGCACTCGTGTCTCCTAACGCATTCGCACTCGTATTCGCGCTTTTCGGCCCACGATGTGATTTGTTATCGGCAGAGTTACGAAACTTTCCATCCTTTTGTCCACCAAACCAATCCCGACGTTCGCGAGCAATCGATTCGTATTTTATTATGTCTGCAAACAACGCGTTTTCATCCGCGTGCACTGAGCTACTGAGCTGCAGCCACAAATCGCGCGAGCGTAACCCAATCAAAACTTGATCCTTCGATTCCGTAAAGTTAAGTCCCGCGTCATGACACAATCTCATTTTCTCATGAAAATAAAGGTTGACCGACTCATCCACCTTTTGCCGACGATCCTGCATCTGCTTCACTTTTTCGACTATGCTGAGTTGTCGTCCAAACGTGGCCTTGAATTGTGTTTCGAATTCGTCCCATGTCGCTATGTCCGCTTGTCTACGTATATACCAGTGTCTCGCAGCGCCCTCAAGACGCATCTTAACCGTCTCTAATTTGAATTGGTTCGACCATTGGTGTAATCGCGCCATGTCGTTCACGTTTCGTAGCCAATAAGGGTGTGTTCAGATTCCCAACCCGACGACTGGGGTTGAGTTGCCTAGAGTTTCGATTCTAACCCGAACGATTTACTCTGAGTAAGGCTGTGGCTCTGAACGGTCCGAGTCGCCATTTGGGTTAAATAAAGCGGCGGGAGGTACACAAAGTGATGGATGATCGAAGAAATGTCATTCTTACGGCTATTTATGCGAGTAAACAACTATTCGGATTATTGTTCAGTGCAACGCTGGAAAGTGATGACGAGGAGGACGAGTTAGCCGAGGCATTTTTATTGGAAGCCCATCTAAGGCTACGTGGCCCGTCGAGGAAAGCTGTGCGAATTGAAGGTTATGTGGAAAACACAGTCCCAAGATTTAATGCAAAACAATTCCGTCAAAACTATCGAATGCTGCCTAGCACATTTGCACTGCTAGAAAATCGTCTTGGACCTATTTTGGCAGGGGATACTGGTAACAAACCTTGCATTCCTGTTCGTACACAATTGCTTGCTTCGTTGTGGCTGCTAGCAACACCAGATTCTTTCAGGTAATGTATTTATATAAAATTGTGAATGCATGAATTTAGTAACCTGACAGCTTATACTCAATATAAATGCTGATTATGCTGTTCTTATACCAGGTCTGTGGGTCTGAAGCATGATCTTGCAAAGTCATCTTTGAATGTCAGCATCCAGCGAGTTGTTGCAGCTCTCAACGACATGGCAAAAAATGTCATTAAGTGGCCAGCAGGAGATCATCTTGATTCTGTGAAACAAAAGTTCCAGCGTCTTTCCAATATACCAGATGTAATTGGTGCGATTGATGGCTGTAATATAAGCATTGAGGCTCCTAAGGTTTATGTTATTACATGTATTGTCACAGTTCTGTATTGTTCATATGGTATATTTTTCTGTTTTGTGCCCTAGGAACACTCACTGCATTATAAGACAAGGAAAAAAGATCATGCTGTAGTTCTTCAGGCAGTGTGTGATTCAGAACTGAGGTTTACTGACTGTTTTGCTGGTTACCCTGGTTCCGTGGGTGATCGACGCATTTTCCGGAACTCTGACTTGTTTCTGGATGCAGAACGTAATGTGAATGCTCTCTTCCCAAATGGTGAATACATCATAGCTGACAAGGCATACCCTGTGTTATCATGGTGCATTCCTCCCTATATTGACAATGGTCGCCTAACACGAGTAAGTTTCATTGAGAATTTATCTTGAGTCTGTTAAATAAAGCCGTCTGTACCTATCAGTGCTTTTGAATTATTGTGAATTTTCTTTTTCAGGCACAGAAGCGCTTCAATACAGTACTGTCGCAGTCAAGACAAGTCGTTGAACGTTCTTTTGCACTGCTGAAGGGAAGATTTCGACGACTGAAGCATTTAGATATGAAAAGGGTAGACTTAATTCCAAGTTTTATTCTTGCTTGTTGTGTGCTGCACAACATTTGTCTGGATGGGCTTGAAGAGGACCAGGTAGAAGAAGATAATGTTGATGATTTCATTGGGGAAGGTCTTGAAGTTGTAAGGCAACAAGAACGGGAGAATGATGATGATGATAATAACATACACTTTCAAGAGGGTGAAGCTAAGAGAGCCCATCTTGTGGCTCTTCTCGTAAGAAATGATTGACAGATCCACTGTTGTCATGTGTAATGCATAAATCATGTGATATTGTATGAGTGCTATTCTACAAATGGCTATTGAAATAAAAAAGACAACTTTTATAAAGTTTTTCAGCAATAGAGCAGTTGACTTAAAACCAAAGTTGACGTCAATTTCATCATCTTTACAGTGTATGTAAATATTCTCTATTTTACCTATAAATACAGTTGTAACAAGGATTGTAATAAATGATATACAAATGAACATAAATTTCTTTATTCTGCAAACATCTATAAACATCAGTTTTAAGTAGAAAAAGACGCATTTTTGCAAAATAACTAATAATATAATAATTAAGGAACAAAATTAACTTATATCTTTTATACTCTAAACAGACTAGAGAAATCAAAATAGACTGTAGACAATCTTTTAAATCAGAGATTGATTAGGACAGTACCTATATCTAAACAGGAAACAAAAATAATAATAATAATATTAAAATAAATTTGATAATACTCTTTGTATCTTACATTACTATAAGACAATGCTTAAAAATATCTTTGGATAATGACAATCACATGTATCAGGTACGAATTGTACATATAAAATTATCAAAAATTAATTGACACTTCCAGGTAAGTACAAGGCACAGAGTCACAGTTGCACTACTTATTTATGAGAGTTTACTGATGTATACTAAAAATATGTTCTGATGTGTGTTCTTCCTTATTGCTACGTAGGTACAGATTTTTTTATTTATCAAAATGTTGTTTGTTATATTGTGCCTCTTTAGGAAAATAGCTCCTCATGCTGTTTATGTTAAAATAGTACTATTAAATGCATTTGCTGCTGACCTAGCAAATTAAGCAATTAAGAAAAAGCATACATCAGAACATATCTGTAGCATACATCAACAAACTGCTCATAAGAAAGTAATGCAACTGATCATAGCTTCTGTATAAGCTTATTCATGACATCAGTAAACGCTGTAAGTCCTGCATTCTGCACATCTATCATTGCCTTATGTCGTTGTTCCCTTGCTAATTCCCTTGCCTCCGCATCTGCACGAAGGGTCTTAGACCAAGCCTCTAATTCTCTATTCAGTTTGCTCCTCTTTGCCTTCTTACTTTCCTTTGTTTTATTAGAGTGCCTGTCAGCCTCCATCTCTTCAGAGGTCTCATCATCACTACTACAATCATTGCCTACAGTTGTAGAGGCTGATCTTTTTCTTCTTGAGGAGGCAAGAGCAACAGGTGTGACACTTGGTGATTTAGAAAATATTTCATCCAACTCATCATAGAATTTACACATCTTCGGAGCATTCCCAGACTTAGAGTTATGGTCCTTAACAGCCATGTACGCCTTCCTTATATTTTTCCATTTGTTTTCAGTCTGAGTTGCAGTAACTATCAACCCTGTTTTTTTTATGTCCTGGGCAATCATATTCCATACTGCATCGTTCTTTATAGTAGTGCTTGCAAAATTTGGCTGATTAGCTTTCCAGGATGTAAGATGTAATTAGTGCTAGAACAGCATTCTTCGTCCACTTAACTAAAATTGACATAGACCAAGAGTGTAGTACACGGTCATGTATACAGTTTCACTGACTTAACAACCCACACCTACCTTTTTCTTTACTGGTTGCCTCGTTTAAACATCCTGCCTCTGGTGTCAAGCATGCTGCAGAAAGTGAGCCTAAGGCCTCTGATGATGACATCCTCGTTTCAGGAACTGCAACATACAATAACAATGTAAATCCTTTCAACTATTGGGGCAGTCATGAATGCCTGGCCTATATGAGCCAAGTTTATTACATATATAACATATAACCTGTATCAAACTGTAAGGCAGTTGGTATGAGACCGAAGAGCCGGAGATTTCTCTCATTTTCGAGAACGCAGTACATATTTTTATCTGTTAACAAAGAAAGATTATTGCAACAAAAAAACCAATAGGAGCTAGTTCGACACCTAATCTCTCCCTCGCAATTCCCGTTCACAACACTTGAATCATGTACTTACCAATATTGTCGAATACGACAATGTGTCCCTCGGCACGGACAATCTCTCCATTTTCCGACCTAACCAATTCGTGGCGAGTCGGGTCCGCTTCTACAACAATAATCTCGTCACTCATGTTCACTCTCGTCACTCAATCTTGCCGCCAAAACACGCCGAGTTACTTCTTAATCGATGAAAAATGGTAGGTTGAGAATTCGACTCTAGAGTTAACTGGATTACTTCAACCCAGCGATCTGAACGCAGTCTATCGAGTCAAAAAATACTTACTCGGATGCTATCTGAACGGCATCGGGTTAATATTTCTACTCGGAGTAAGGAATCTGAACGCACCCTAATCTGCTTCTCTCGGATCGCCTTCACCCGAAAACTTCTCGAGTTGATGATTTAAGTCAGGCATCACATGATACGACATTGTACCGCCGGCTTCCATTGCATTCCCGGTGTTGCTTCCCCCGTGTCGCACCGTCTGCATGAATCGTTCTTGTTGGTCCATAAACATCCTTCTCTGACCGTCCATAAGCGACTGGATAATCGCCTGCACTTCCGGGCTCAAAACGGTCGAGTCCATCATTTTATCGTACCCGCTCAAATTTCTCACGTGCTCACACTCTCTGTCCCGCACTGTTCTCACGAATAATAGGATGTCGTTCTATCGTCGTTTCGCGTGTTGTATTTCTACGTCGTTCTTCGTCGTTTTCGCGTGCCGTCTTTTATCCCACTTCTGACGTGTTAACTCGTGTTAACCTTAAATCGTTCGCGATCCACCTTTTCCGCACTACTGATAAGGAAAGGGAATGATCCGTAAATAATTCGTACACTCGTTCGATTAATATTAGAAGATACAATAGTTTGATTTATTCATCCATACACGACCGTTCTGCTCAGTTCTGCTCGACGTTCAGCCATGTATCTCCCCCCATTACTACTCGAATACGCGAGAGGAAGTCCCCTAGTCCTTCACCTCCTACGAGCTGCTACCGCGCCATCTTTCGTACATTGGACGCTAACAATAGAGAGGTAATTATAAAAATTATTATCGCTTGTATCATTTCAAAGAGTATTGTTTTATAAAAGTTTACTGACTGTTTTTATCTTAAATGTATATACATATTCGTATATATATATATATATATTGTGAAATATATATTGACGGCAGGGAGCTGATGCCGAGGAGATCTTTAACAAGAAAGGTATATCCAAAATTGCACACGTATGTACGTATATATGGTGTCTTGTAAAAGTTGTAAAAGTTAAGAGCATGAGAAAGTGATCTGTATTTATATGCACGTGTATTTATATGCATCTGTATTTATATGCACGAAAGTAAAGTACAATATATATATCTATACTATTATTATAAAGACATAGAGTTTGTAGCCTTTTTTTTGTTCGCTATGATCTCGAAAATCAATGGACCAAATTTTTACCAAGCCTATATGAAATAGGGGTAGAATTTTCCGGGGAGTGTTATAGGGTGTATAGTTTTTCGTTACCGATCTTCTGAAAACCGGTTTTTGTAATTTTTTCAATTTTTCGGGAAATAATTGACGGAATCTCAAAGAATTGTATATAAAACATGGGTTGAATTTCTCGGGGAGTGCTATAGGGTGTATAGTTTTTCGTTACCGATCTTCTGGAAACCGGTTTTTCTAATTTCTTCAATTTTTCGGTAAATAATTGACGGAATTTCAAAGAATTGTATATAAAACAGGGGTTGAATTTTCTGGGGAGTGCCATAAGTATAATTTTTTGTTACCGATCTCTTTGAAAGCCGATACTGAAATTTTTGTAATTAAAAACCATTTGACTGAATTTTTATTAAATTTCATATACTTTTAATATCGATTTTTTTTGAAACCGGTATCAGAAGTTTTTTGAATTAAAAACCATTTGATCGAATTTTTATTAAAAGTATATGAAATAGGGGTAGAATTTTCCAGAGAGTGTAGAGGTAGAGTGTATCGAAAGTCGCTTTCGGAAAATAATTGATCGAATCTTCCTGTGGTGTTATTTTTTGACCCGGTATTTATTCTTTTTGAGTAGAGAATAAATAAGTTGTTAAATTCATATATTAAATATAATTAATTAATCAATATCAAAAGTCGCTAAATTCACATATTAAATATTAATTAATTGAAAGTCGCTAAATTCATATATTATACGTCAATAACGAAAACGGAAGATGGATAAAGAATTTCATCAAGAAAATAAAATTAATGTTGAAGAACGTAAGTTTAAAAAAGATGTAAACCTAATATAAATTAAATATTATATTTACATTTATTTAAATGTAAATTTAAATATTATATTATTAATTTGTAAATTATGTGAATTAAAATATTACAGTAATTATGGCACTTGAAAACTATGAAAAGGAGATGGGAAATGAAGAAGAAAAAAAGGGGAAAAATGATGAAAAGGAAATGGCAAGTAATGAAGAGAAAAAGAAGGAAGATGAAAAAGAAGAGAGAAGGGAGAAAGGTGATAGTTTAAGCAAGCAAGACTATGAAAAGGATATGGGAAATGAAGAAGAGAAAACGAAGCGAAAAGATTGTTTGGGAAAAGATGAAGATTAATTAATTTGAAAAAAATCAAAAGAAATTAATGTTAAATGTATGTGATTGTTTAATTAAAAAAAAAGAATTGTTATTAAATGTTTTGGTACATGTTACCCCTAAAAAATTAAAAGAAATTAATTTAAAATGTAGTAAATTTATATTTTAAAAATAAAATAGGTTTTTTTTGAAATTGTTTAAAAGAAATTAAAAAAACTAAAATTAACGTAATGTTAAAATAAAAAATTGATGTATATTTGAGAAAATAATTCGTCTTTTGTCTGTACGATTATCGATCTTTGAAATTCATTACAAATGTAGAAAAGCGAAAGAAGTCAAGCAGATTTGAATGTAAATCGCATAGGTAAATAATATTTGAGAAAAAGAGTTACTTGAGAGAAATTGAAAGTTAACAACAGATGTAAACTGAGCGGTTGCGAAGAAGAGAAATTGAGAGTTAACGGATGTGAATATAATGGATGTGAATTGATATGGTTGTGACAGGGAGATAAAACGTGAAGAGGAAGGGGAAGATAAAGTAAGTTAAGGTTAAAATAAAAATGAAAATGTATTATAGTTAATAATTAAAGTTACAATAAATATTTATTATATAATTTAAGAAATAGAAAAATAGTGAGGAAGGATTGAGAGTGAAACCAAAAAAGGTAAGTTTAAATAATAGTAAATAAACAAATAAAGAGTGTTCTAAGGTTTAGAAATTAATAAAAATTACAATATATCTACAATTAATAACAATATAAAATTAATGTGTTAAAAAAAGAAAAAAGAGAAAATTAATAACATTTTTAAGAAATAAGTTTTAGTGAAAATAAGAAAGAATTAAAGTTACAATAAATATTTATTTTATAATTTAAAAAATAGAAAAATTGTGAGGAAGGATTGAGATAAAACAGCTGAGGTAAATAAAGAAACAGACGTTTTGGAAAACTAAGGATTTTGAACGAAGGATGCAGTAGGAGAGTATAAGAATAAGAGATAAATAGCAGTAGATAAAGAAAGAAAGAAGTTTTGGATAGGATTTTAAACAAGGGATTGAGTAAGGTAGAGTCTATATATATAAAAAAGAATGTATGTATGTATGTCCTTTATACACTCTTAAACTATTCGACCGATTTTTAACCAAAAGTATATGAAATAGGGGTAGAATTTTCCGGGGAGTGTTATAGGGTGTATAGTTCTTCGTTACCGATTTTCTGGAAACCGGTTTTTTTAATTTCTTTAATTTTTCGAGAAATAATTGACCGAATTTTAAAGAATTGTATATAAAACGGGGGTAGAATTACCTGGGGAGTGCTATAAAGTGTATAATTTTTCGTTACCGATCTTTTTGGAAGACGGTTCTGAAATTTTTTCAATTTTTCGGGAATTTATTGACCGAATCTTAAAGAATTGTATATAAAACAAGGGTAGAATTTCCCGGGGAGTGTTACAAACTGTATAATTTGTATAGCCGATCTTTTTGGAAACCGGTTTTTTTAATTTTTTAAATTTTTTGGGAAATAATTGATTGAAATATATGAAATAGGGGTAGAATTTTCCGGGGAGTGCCACTATATGCATATAGTTTTTTGTTACCGATTTTTTGGAAACCGGTTTTTTAATTTTTTTAATTTTTTGGGAAATAATTCACCGAATTTCAAAGAATTATAGATCAAACAGGGGTAGAATTTTCCGGGGAGTGCTATAAACTGTATAGTTTTTTATTACCGATCTTTTTGGGAACCGGTATCTTTTTAGAAATTGGTTACAAAATTTTTCCAATTTTTTAAGGAAGTAATTGAGTAAATCTTAAAGAATTGTATACGACGGAACTGAACTTCAGTCGATAAAAAAGTAATTTTTTTCAATTTATAGCATATTAGAGAGAGGAGAGAGAGAGAGAGAGAGAGAGAGAGAGAGAGAGAGAGAGAGAGAGTGAGAGAGAGAGATTGATTGATTGATTGATTCTTTATTATGCCATAGCCAAGGCTTTAGGCAATTCGTGAAAAAAACAAATAAATATACAAACAAGATATAAACAAGAATATAAAGTACAATGTAGCTGTTGTCGACGTGCATACGGGAGGGAGAGAGGGAGAAAAGGAGAGAGGGAGAGGGAGATAGATAGAGAGAGAGAGAGAGAGAGAGAGAGAGAGAGAGAGAGAGAGAGAGAGAGAGAGAGAGAGAGAGAGAGAGAGAGAGAGAGAGAGAGAGAGAGAGAGAGAGAGAGAGAGAGAGAGAGAGAGAGAGAGAGAGAGAGAGAGAGAGAGAGAGAGAGAGAGAGAGAGAGAGAAGAGAGAGGGAGAGGGAGAGAGAGAAAGACTATTTGCGTGTCTTAATACACATGTTCTCCGGGGCGAAGCCCGGCGGGGCATGCTAGTATATATATATATATATATATATAAACATTCTTCGGAAAAATCTTTATTATGCGATAGTGCCCGATAGTGCCTGTCTCGGTCTTTCTACATAGAGGTTTTAACGCAGTGGCAGTAGGGTACTGGTTTTAAGACGCAAGCAGCCGTAGCGCAATTTCTTGCGGCCAGGCTCGTCTACAATGGCTTCGTAGGTCGTACGGCGTAGCAGATTAACCAATCAGAAATGAGAATTGAGAACGGCGGTTGAATTTGAAAGGCGCTGCTGTCGAGAGGTTATTACGTCGTCAGTTGCCGAAGTTTACATACGTGAATCACGTGAATACATCGTGAATCGTTCATCGTGTCTGTCTGCATGGTTTTCGCTCGAGTTTATGCGAAAATCGTCGTGCTATAACAGTAAGTATATATTCATATATATATTTGTTAAAACGTAAATAGCATCTTATAAAGAGGTTTCTAATTCAAAATAAAATTGGAGCAGAGAGAGGTGTACATGAATCTGAATACAAGTCACATTGTTTGTCGTGTCCGTCTGCATAGTCTTCGCTCGAGTTTATGCGAAAGTCCTCGTGCTATCACTTCATACATATATATATATATATATATATATATATATATATATATATATATTTGTGAAAACGTAAATAGCATTTAATTTAACATAATAATCGGAACAGAGAAAAGTATACACGTGGATCTGTCTGCAAGTCACATCGTTCGTTGTGCTGCTTTCGACAGGTTATCGTCATCAGTTGCTAGAAGTACGTGAATCACGTGAATACATCGTGAATCGTTCATCGTGTCTGTCTGCATGGTCTTCGCTCGAGTTTATGCGAAAATCGTCATGCTATCACAGTAAGTATATATATATTTAACAAATATATATATATATATATATATATATTTGTTAAATTGTAAATAACATATTATAAAGAGGTTTCTAATTCAAAATAAAATCGGAGCAGAGAGAGGTGTACACGTGAATCTGAATACAAGTCACATTGTTCATCGTGTCTGTCTGCATAATCTTCGCTCGAGTTGCTCTATTCTCTATTCTATATCGTCAGTGTGGTATCGTCTTTATTTTCTCATTTTCATCAGTCAGATAATCATGTGGAACGAAGAAGCTGACGTCGCCAACATTGAAGATCATTTCACGGACGAGGATATGTTGACTCAGGCCATTCTAGATCAAACAAGGCAGCTGTCTTCTTTAAGAGCTTTCAATGATTCTATGAATCCTAGCTACCTCTGGAACAGATTTGAGAAAAGCCGGTTTGTTTCTTCTGTATCTTTTGAATTGGAACAATTTGATACTGCTGGAATACGCTTTGCTGAGAAGAAGAAGGAGGAGTGACTCATCGCCGGTGGTGGGTTCGACCGGTAAATCGGGTGAGAGACGCTCAAGGTTTCTACTTTAACCTCGTCAGGGAACTTATTGAAACTGATCACGAAAAATTTTTTAGGTTCCGAATGTCGCCTAATCAGTTTCGTCTTTTAATTGACCTCCTTCACCCTTGTCTTAAAAAGCGAAGTAATCGCACACCACTACTAACAGACTTTCGTGTTGCCGTCACATTGCTGTGAATTTTTTATATATGTTTTTTTAACCCTGCTTGTTTCTGTTCAGTCTATTTTAATGTCATCTGTGATAAACTTTGCAGATACTTGGCTCAAGGAGACACAGCCAAACTGAAACATGCTGAATTTAGGATTGGGACATCCACGGTGTACAAAGTCATACACGAAACTTGCAGAAAGATTTGGAACGTACTTTAGCACCTTGTTCTGAAAGTTCCCACTAAGGAAGATTGGAAGACCATCAGTGATGGTTTCATGACATCCTAGCAATTTTCCAACTGCCTAGGGGCCATTAATGGTAGACATATGAGGGTTCAAGCACCCGGAAATTCGGGATCGAATTACTTCAATTACAAACAGTCCTTCAGTATGGTTATTATGGCAACGTGTGATGCACAGTACAAGTTTACAAGGGTGGATGTCGGACAGTTTGGTAAGTGTTATTTTTTATTGCATTTTCTGTAGCTATAGAATGATAATCGCCAAGTGGAAAGTTTTAGTTTTTTTTAGATTCCATAAGTTATGGCGGCATATGGGCCAACACTGATTTTGCTAACGATTTAGTATCCGGAAATGTGTCCTTGCCTGATCCCAGCCCAGTTCCAGAAAAAGAGATACCCTTCCCTTATGTGTTTTTGGGGGATGAAGCGTTCCCGCTGACAAAGTACATGATGCGACCGTACCCAAAGAGAACACTGACCGATGAAAAGAGAATTTTCAATTATCGTTTGTCCCGAGCACGGCGGGTAATTGAGAACACTTTCGGAATTTTGACTGCGCGATGAAAGATCCTACAGAGACCACTCGCCATGTCGCCTGACAACTGTGAAAATATCTTCAAAGCCCTTCCCTGTCTTCATAATTTCATTATGATGGGTGAAGAAGGAAGAAATTTGAATGACAGAGAATACTGCCCCAGAAACATGATTGATGCGGAAACAGAGGATGGAACCATCACACACGGAGAATGGAGGGACTACTGTTCTCAACACTTTACCAGGCTTGGCCGAGTTGGGGCTAATCGAGCTGGAGATACTGCCAACGGGATGAGAAATTATCTACGAGATTACTTTGTGTCTTCTATTGGAGAGGAACAGACACCTTGGTAATATGCCCGTGCTTTCAGGGGAGCAGATGTCATCAACCCTCCGGAGTAATCAACAATGACCAAATGATCTACAACGTTGAGTTTTATGTAAGATGATATATGAAACTATATTCACACATTTTATCTCTGTCTTATAATAATTGAAAAGATTTGTATAATATTTAGTATAATTAAATTATTAATAATGCAATTTTCTCATTTCAGGTCGGTCTGGACTCAGCAAAGTGTCAATGCAAAGGATCTTGCATACAATGTTGGCTCAACGTTATCTTCCATGCGTTCCACTGATCTCAGTTACATCACATATCAGCATCACATATTAATACGCGTGTAAGGATTAATCGTTAAGGATTCCTCATTAAAAGTGCGCATGTCGAGTTTAAGGGTATATAGGTCGAGCGTGTAACAAACTTTCGGATTGGCTTACGTATACCAATTAACGTGTCACCGGATGAGACTTTTTATACTAAATAAAAAAGAGTGACATCGCAAAATATATACGATAAACGAACACACGCGAAGCACGTCAGGGCGGTGGGACGGCACGATCGGGAGAGAGCCGAAGAGAACTTCCGGTCCAGTCGTCAGCCGTTACATCTCACGGATCGTGAGATATCGATCTCTTTGGTCCGTCGAATAAATTTAGAAACGCGGGGATCCCGCCCCTACGAAGCCATGTACTTCAACGCGTTTCTACATTTATTTGAATTTGAACTTTTAAATTTATTTGAAATTTATTTTTTGGTTCTAATTTCGATTCATCTCTTTCATTTCCTAAAACCAGAGGAATAAGGAACTCGCTGATCGGGATTAGTCCAGTCGTCTGTAGATCAATTCTTTGAAGAATGATTTACGTCAAATAGATTTGGTATAGCACCAACGAACGGTATAATCCTTAGTTTTTTTACAATCGGCGATTTACTTTCAATATCTTATTTTTTGTAATACATATCTCCGTGTGCATACGCCATTTTGAGTTGCGACGGTTCAGAAATTTCACGGTAGTGGTTCACGGTTCAGAAAATCACTGTTGTAATCTGTAGTATATTCTTTTGTACATAATGCTGTGTAAAAGTGGCACAGTAAGATAGCGAGCGAGAGAGAGGATGAATAAATGAGAAAGCGAGAGATTTGTTAACATTTATAAGCGTTAGGACCGATAGCAACGTCGATTAATACCGATTGTGATTGTACATATTTTCTTTTTCTAGGAAAAACACATTTAGAGAACTTCTAATTTGATCGAATATCAATATACCGAAATCGTGAAATTAAATGTAAAGTATCGTTTAGAGTATTTCTGAGAATCTTCTTGGATCGTCCAGGATTGATTGGTATCCAGAATTAATCGGTACTAATTGAGTTTACCACCACGATCTTTAGCTTCCCGGTGGGAAGACAGGCGAAATTGCAGAAGCGAAATCTTGTATGCACACTCTCCTTCAAAAAAGAGCGATATCGCGATTCTTATCAGCGGCGGCGCGTTTCTATATGTTTTCGATGCACATTGATGTCCATCCGGAGTAATTTGAGAAAAACGCAATTTTAAGTTTCAAGACCTCAGATATCTTGGGGATAATCGAAAAGATAATACTGTGGTAGTGAATATCAGCATGTGTGGTGTTTACTTACAATTAGTGTTTGCAATGTATGTTGAATATTATGGTTCTTCCTCATAAGCGAGTGGATTATAATCGTTTTTTCCAGCACATGTGTCAGCCTTATTTTCAATGAATTGTAACCGTTCGTGGTTTAAACGGATAAGAATTATTAAAGTTCTTGCCACAAGATAACATGATTTCGACAAAAAGAGGACTTGAATTGGTTTTCCCCTGTACCTTTCATATGTTAAACATCTTGTTACTAATCTCATCCCTGAATGTAATGCTTATTTTATGCCTACACAGACAAAAAAGAATATTCTTGATTTGAAATTATCTTTAGTTTCAACATGAAAATCTTGAAATGTGATTATATTGCGTTAAACGATGAAAACTTGCTTGAATAGTCATAGTTCAACCAAGAAAAAAATGCTGAAATTCTTATAAGAAAATTACAGTGCTCTTGCTTATATACGAAACAATCTATAATCTTCTAAGAATTTCAACTTTTTATTTCAACATTTATTTTTTGGTTGACCTCTATAAATGACTTCATTCATTTACTTTTCAGAAACTAAAGATATTTTCAAATCAAGAATATTCTTTTTTTTGCGTATACAAAACACGCTCTTGTTTTTAGATAATACTTTGCGATAATTATTTTCATACAAATTTAGTTTTAGTATTACACATATGTTATTTTTGATAATTTAAAATTATTGTCCAAATAATTACAAAATTCCATCTGTTTAAATCATTTCTAATAATTTTTTTAAATCATATGTAATATTTTAAATGTTTTATGTTTAATAGTAGGTCATTTAGTTATCTTATTTGTTAAACTAACTACGTATGCTTTGAATTATATGAAAAGCATAAATTCAGTCATTAACTTTGTCGATACAAGATGCAACACTTCTCCGTGACTGTGTGCATACGTGTCCCGCCATTGGCAACGTACAACAATATAATACAACATCAAATGCAAGCGATGTGGAGTCATTTGGAAAATGGATTTCTTGTGAATTGGGAAAATTGCCTGAAATGGATAAAAAACAAAAATGGAAAAAATTACACATATTATATTCAGTTAATAAGTTTATGTACGTATTGAGATTTATGAGTTAATAAAACAAATTTTATTTACTATGTACTTATTATGTACGTATTGAGATTTATAAGTTAATAAAACACATTTTATTTAGTTATTAATAAGTTTTTATGTACGTTGGTTAAGATTTGATTAGCAAACATAATATATAATAATATAAAATATATAATATATGATAGCATATGATTATAAATGTATACGTTTATATATAAAATATATATGATTATTAAATATTTTATATGAAAATTTGTATTATCTGTTTATTCTCTGTTTGTCCCTCTTCTAATATAGTCATACTGCCATGGAATCTCTCCTGCTTGGGTTACAAAGTAATCTGCTAAAATGTCACGTTGCTCCATTGCGTTTCTGCTCGCTCGATGTGCACCAGTGGGTTGTAAACGTTGTGATTGCATCTGATCATTCCTCCAAGTTCCTTCAATTACTTGACCGTTTTCTAATTCTAAATCGACAAAGAGTGGTGGACAGTATAATCGTTTTTCCGGCGTATGCTTTTCATCATGTGTCTTTAAAAAATTATGGAGACATACAGTACTTATTACTATCTTGTCGACGGCGTTTAAATTCAAACAAATTGGTCGACGATAAACTCTCCAACGTGCTGAAAGTATTCCGAATGCGTTCTCTATCGTTCTTCTAGCACGAGATAATCTATAATTGAATATTTGCTTTTTTTCTTCCAATCTTCGTCCAGCGTAAGGCCTCATAAAATTTTTCATCAGTGGAAAAGCTTGATCACCAATGAAAAAATATGGCGTTGATTGATTACTGCCAGGAAGTTGTATCTGCCCTTGTGGCACGTTCAATGTTTCATATTTAACTGCTTGGCCTATTTCAGATGAAGCAAATATGCTCCCGTCGCTAATACTGCCATTAGTACCAACGTCAATAAGAGTAAATTTATAATTAGAATCGCAAGCAGCCATTAGGACAATGCTGAAACTTTTTTTATAGTTAAAGTAAATGCTTCCAGAATTTGGCGGAGCTTGAATGTGTACGTGTTTTCCATCGAACGCTCCAACGCAATTCGGAATATTCCAATCTTTAAGAAAATCTGTAGCAATTTGTTCCCATTTTTCTGACGTTGGAGGGACTACATATAGTGGGGCCAATACTTTGCTTAATACGGTACAAGTGTGCTTAATGACCGAAGATACTGTTGACTCTCCGATTCTATATGCAAAAGCGATAGAAAGCAGTTGATCACCAGTAGCCAGATATCTGTAATTATGACAAACATTATTCAGTTTAGCCTCGCATCGTGTATTTTGATCAATTAAAAAGAAATAATACACATGCTCCATATTTAGTTTGTTTGTGGTACTTGTACATACAAACTAAGCAAACTAAAGCATTGGAGCTAGCACTCTACACTTTTAGTTTCAGTTCTTTTGTATATTAAACCTACCCTACAGAATAGTGCACAGTACACTTCTAGTACTCTGTGCAAATAGCATAAACAAACCTATTGTCTATGCAATTTTAAAATACGTAAGTAATTGAATACATATGACTAACCTCAAAGTCAAAGACAGGTCGTTGCTCTGGACACAAAGCTCTCCAATTATTTTTTCTTAAAAATGGTTCAACTAATTCCAACAATGAATAAAAGACGTTAACGCTCATTCTAGTATATCGAAAAAACATTTCCGTATCATCTTTTAGTTCTTGAAATAGAGCACTAAAGTCTCCTTGCTGATTACGGTTCTTATTAATATTCCTAACCCACCATCTCCGATTAACCCAACGCTTAGAATAATTTCTTCTTCTGCGTAACAAAATGTATGCAGCCATCCAATGATAAATATGAAACAGTTCTATGTCGTCCATATTCTGAAAGAAAACAACAAATTTCATTTAACCTTTCCTTTGCTTAAAGATTAAATACTTCAGTTAATCAGTTTGTTTCTTTATTATTCCAATTATATCAATTTATAATAGAATATTATATTTAATGCATAAATTTGTACTCACCCAATGATAATATAATGAAAAAATTATTCTACGACAATTGATAAATTTACTCTTATTTCTCAAATATTTCGCTGACAATTCACTCCTATAACC
>JASTWP010003357.1:0-25321 GCA_030770255.1 Temnothorax ravouxi
ACTTTATCGGAAATGAAAGGTAACGTCAATAAACAACGCCGATATTTAATATGCAAAATTTAAATTGTTTTAAATAATAGTCAAATTTTAGAAAAAAAAAATTTATTTTAAATTTATGAACTAGACATCGTTACCTTTCATTTCCGATAAAGTGCATCAAAATAAGTTCACCCGTTCAGACGTGAGAGCCAAGCGCCCGATTTGCATAAATAATTTGTTAATAGACAGCCATATAAAAATTGGAGGCGAGCCTTGTGCACACTTGTTCAGCATACTGAAAGGTATCATTGAGTGAATGTCCGCTTAAAATATAATAATTTTTAACCCAGTTTTTCGGGAACCTGTAAAAAATGGCCCTTTTCTTGCGTATTTTTTTGCAATTTTGCAATTTAAAAAAAATTTTTTAAATTTTTTTAAGGCTTATTCTCATAGGAAATTTTTTTCCGAACAATTTTTTTCTCTTCAAGTTTTGTCGTTTGACTAACACAGAAAGAGTTTATTTAAAGAAAACTATACAGAAACGCGTTTTTTTTATATATTTTGCAATAAAAAAAGGCGAAGCGGGCCGAGTTGATTCTAGAGACTTTACACACTTGTTACGGAATATCATAAGAATCGATTTAAAAAAGTTCCAGCTTTGCGCCGTAAACTTTAATATTCTCATTTTTTAATAGCCCTGACTCCCGGACTAAAAATGATAAGTTGTATGTCAAAAAATCCTGATAAGAAACGATAGATGTATCGGTTCGGTTAAGTTGTATAAATATCGACGAGAATGTCTATCGTTTTAACCTTATAAAAACATATACAAAGTAGAAGGTTTTCAAACGATTCAATTTATATCATTGATATACGATAGAAAACGAACCGATTTGTTGCCGTAAAGAAGATGATAAGTTGTATGTCGGAAAATCCTGATAAGAAATGTATCGGTTCGGTTAAGTTGTATAAATATCGACGAGATGTCTATCGTTTTAACCTTATACAAACATATACAAAGTAGAAGGTTTTCAAACGATTCAATTTATATCATTGATATACGATAGAAAACGAACCGATTTGTTGCCGTAAAGAAGATGATAAGTTGTATGTCGGAAAATCCTGATAAGAAACGATAGATGTATCGGTTCGGTTAAGTTGTATAAATATCGACGAGATGTCTATCGTTTTAACCTTATACAAACATATACAAAGTAGAAGGTTTACAAACGATTCAATTTATATCATTGATATACGATAGAAAACGAACCGATTTGCTGCCGTAAAGAAGATGATAAGTTGTATGTCAGAAAATCCTGATAAGAAACGATAGATGTATCGGTTCGGTTAAGTCATATAAATATCGATAAGATGTCTATCATTTTATTCTTATATATCCGTATTAATGCATACGGTAAAATTATTACCATAAATAACGATACATATTATATCGTGTATATACGATTGATTCAGACAGGCAATAATTGTACATATAGAAAACGATTCATAACTATAAAATTTGTATAGTTATTTTCTTATTCAAACCTAAAACGATAGAAACCGATTCAATTCGATTAATGTTTTATCTGTCTTCTAAATATGCAACGATAGAACCGATAAGATACTATTAAAAACGATACAGATATAGCCGTTTTTAATCGTTTTCTATCGGAGATGGTTACCAGGGAATACATGTATAACGTACTTTTACGCGTGTACTTTTATGCGCGTACAATTACATTGTCCTCCAAATTACATTAATTGCGTGTTCAAAATGCGCTCATTCAAATGCGTAATTAATGCAAATTGAGCATTTGATTTATAAATGACAGGTTTTATAAAATATTTGCGCTCCTTGGGTTGATACAGATATAAAATCTCGAAAACAGCTCCAATTCTTTCACAAATTTTTTACATGTTACCGATGTATATGTTGCAGAGATTTCGTATAATTCATATTACTTTTATATATAGATATAAATATAAATAAAATTTATATAATTTTATCTATATATATAAGTACCGTCGTCTGTATGTATGTATGTATATATGAAAGAGATGGAGAGATGGAAAGAATTTAAGATACATACCTTTTTTCTTTGTCTCTCTCTCTCTCTCTCTCTCTCTCTCTCTCTCTTTTATAATGTTCTCTTTTTGTCTTTTCCTTGCGATTTGTCTTTGATCGATTGCATAAAAAACTGTATCTTTTCTGTATGCTAACTCTTGACACACAAAATATAATCGTTCGTGACAGTCACGAATTGAAGTGACTGGTTTATCAATTGACATATAATATGTGAAAGTAGCAACTTATTCCTACATATCTTATCTATATATATTTTATTTAAAATTGATCAACCTATGAACGATATCATTTGTTAAATTTATATTTATTTTTATGAAAAAATTTATTTATTATTAATTTTATTACATTTATTTACTATATTAATTAAAAAATATAATATTATTAAAAGGAATTTTATTTTACACCCACGAAATATACGTTTTGCAAGATTGAATGAAACTCAATTAATTATTAATTAATATTTATAATTACAATTTTTGTAATTTTCCATTTCCTTCGTCCAATCTTCTGAGATCAAAATATTAATATCGTTAGAAATTGCAGTGCGTAGTTAAGGCTCGTCCAAAATTAATATAATTTTATACACATCATCGGAAACCCCTTTTTTATTAGCAATTTTTCTAATTCTATTACATTTTTTATTTCTTTCTACCCCTATTTCATATATAATTCTTTCAGATTCGGTCAATTATTTTCCGAGAAATTAGAAAAATTTCTGAACTGGTTTCCAAAAAGATCGGTAACGAAAAATTATACACATTATGGCAATCCCCGGAAATTCTACCCTTATTTCATATTTCCCAAGAAATTGTAAAAATTTTCTGATACCGATTTCCCCAAAGATCGGTAACGAAAAATTATACACTTTATGGCACTCCCCGGGAAATTCTACCCCTACTTCATATACAATTCTTTGAGATTCAGTCAATTAATTCCCGAAAAAATTGGAAAAATGTCTGATACCGGTTTCCAAAAAGATCGGTAACGAAAAACTATATACTTTATAGCATTTCCCGGAAAAATTCTTTAAGATTCGGTCAATTATTTCCCGAAAAATTGGAAAAATTAAAAAAATCGGTTTCCAGAAAATCGGTAGCGAAATACTATACACTTTATGGCACTCCCCGGGAAATTCTACCCCTATTTCACATACTTTTGGTAAAAATTCGGTCCACTAACGAATGAGTAGTTCGCGGTCAGACATACATACATACATACATACAGACCGAAAAATTGGAAAAATTAAAAAAATCGGTTTCCAGAAAATCGGTAGCGAAATACTATACACTTTATGGCACTCCCCGGGAAATTCTACCCCTATTTCACATACTTTTGGTAAAAATTCGGTCCACTAACGAATGAGTAGTTCGCGGTCAGACATACATACATACAGACGACGGTACTTATATATATAGATATATATATACTAGATGATGTATAATTTTATAAAATTTTATCCTTTTCTAAAAAGGGCATGTCATCGATACTCGAATCTATCGAAATATTGCCCGCGAAAAACGATCTAATATGAATCTAACTAAAATCATATTAAATCATATTAAATTTGGGTAAAATTTAAATTAAACCCAGATTTTATATTAAAATTATATTTGTTTAAATACAGTTTTAATTTGCACTTATTAAAATCAGTTATGTAGATTAAATATGATCCACAATAAAATAGGGCTTTAATTTAAATTTAATTAGATCACTTATGTGGATCATATAACACTTCGAATCAAATATGGTTTTAATTTGTATTTAATAAGATAACTTATGTGGATTATATATGATCCAGAACCATACATGATGCAGAATATTTATAAATAAGACTTTAATAAAAAGTTAATGTGTTCTGTATGCGACTTTTACTCGATTCAATTGCGGCTTTAACCCAAATTTGGTTCTAATTTGATTCTTATTAAAACGTATTTTTGTTTAAATAATATTTGCGGTAAAATTTGTTTCCTTATTTGTCGAAACTTAACATGTAAATATTTGATTCAAATTAAAAAGTTAGACTAATGTTGAATATTAATTTGATTTTGGAAAAATTATGAAAAGTTAATAATTGGAAAATTAAGTATAGATTAAATTTCATATTTTATAGACTTTTATTACAATACAGTTAGTATATGTTGTCATTAATTTTTTGTTGAAGATTTTTACAAAAAGATAATTATACGGTATACAAAATAATTTGAGTCTATAACAAGCTGTGGATTCTGTCACAATTAGCTACGTCTATGTTAACAAAATATAAATTTGAAATAATTGGAGCATTTTGAGCAATTCAAAGTTGGACAGAATAATACAAAAGATCTGGGAATGAACCAGCAGTGTATTTCAGTCCGCTATAGATTGTATATCTTTCTTAAATAAAAGTTTTATTTTTAGATTTTACTGGATTTTTTAATTGGATTATCGTATATGAAATGATATAGTCATATAAGATTATATATGATCAGATCGGAACTTCGACCAAAAACGGCATCTCATTGCTTGTGTTATTTTAAATTTTCCTTTTTTTCTAATTTTGCATAAGACACAATCTTTTTTAATTGACATATTAATTTTTATTGAATATTTTCGTAAACAGTGAAATTTTACCTGTAATAATTCGTGAAAAAAAAAACTATTATATAATATATATTATAGTTCTTACAAATAAATATATTAATCGTATTATTTTGCAAACATAGCTTATAATTTAAACTGAAAATCATATAATCATATATGAACTTATATAGTCATATAAGATTATATATGATCATATATGAACCTAATAGTCATATAAGATTATATATGATCAGATCAGATATTGCATCTCAAAGTATCCGATAGATGGCATTCGATGTGATCTGTTTCTCGTAATTAAAATTTGACAAAGAGTGTTATAAGAACGGTATCAAAAAGACACGACACTGTCTCGCGCTATTCTCGGCGCGACACAATTTTTGTATCAGTTATATCGTGAAGTCCACTCTTATAATAAAGTGGCACGCTTAAAAAATATTATAACCCCCTATAATTACAACCATTAAGACCAAATAAGATTGAGTTACAGTCATATATAAATATTATTTGGATCTTATTAGAATTTTATATAATCTGGTTTAAATTTAAATTTAAATTGGTTTAAATTTGATTATATTTGACTTATTTGACTTATATTTGACTTATATGATCAAATTAATTTTGTATTTATTACCATATTTAATCCACATTTGGCAAATTAAAACCATATTAACTCTGCATTTTTTTAGGTCTGTGCGGCTGATTTTGGCATATTTTAACAAAGCAAGGTCCTAGTTTAATCCATATATAGATTAAATAAGATTGGGGTATTTAATTTGATTTAAATATGACTTATATTTAAATTATAATTGATTTGCATATTCGATTCTAATAAGACTCTTATTGAATTCATATAAGCTTTTAATACGGTTTTAATACAATCGTTTTTCGCGGGTATCACGAATAATCCCGGTCTCCCCTACATATGCGTGGATCGTATCGAAAAAATAAAACAATAAAAATAAAATAATTAACATAAAATAATTTGATGTTATTTCATTTTATATATATCATTATAAATATTTCAAAAATTATTTGTGTATATTTTTATAAATGCAATTATCATGTGTCTATTTAGAGTTATTTATAATATTTAGCAGCTATCATATTTATGCTCTCGTCATGAGAATGTGTTTATTTGTAATATTAACACCCTTGGAAAAAATTTTTATTTTATATATAAATTTTGTTCATGTATGTTTTGTGTCTCTTGTATAATTTTTCTTCGTATATACAAGAAAAATAATTAGAAAAATTTAATAATAATTTAAAAAATAATCGTTTATTTTTTTTACAAAAAAGTGTAGAAAATGAGAAAAAATTGCCTATATATAATCAGCATATATGTATGTAATATTCGATGTATATAAAATACGATCGAAAATGCGTATCAGGACTGCTTCCAGAAGTGCAACGGCGTTGGAAGTGGTATCAACCAAGAAAAAACATATTTCGAAAGCAACAAGATTAAATAAGTTATAGTTACGCCGAAAAAATGATTAAAAAAATCGGATATTTTTTAACAGGCCTCGTAATCAATCTTGACATATGTTATCAAGGACATGACCCCGTCCTAACATGAGTAATCTTCAAAAGGTTTTTAGTCAGCGGTCATTGTTTGTTCAAAAGTTATAAACAAAAAAGTTGAAGAAATACATTAGGTTGTGTCAGTGCTAAAGGGAGTCTATACACACATATCAGCAAGCTACTTTCATTAGTATTGACACAAACTGTTATATTTCTCCGTTACTTTGTTAATAACTTTTGAATAAAAAAATGACCGCTGACTAAAACCTTTTGAAGAACATTTGTTAAGATCAAAGTCATCGGCGTGGTGTCCCATAAAGTAAATAATTGCTAAAATTTTTCCCAAGATATTTATGTATAAGCTGAAGATTATTTTAATATATAGGGTGGACAAAATAAAGCGTTACAGATGTTTATCTCCAAAAATACTTGTAGAAAAAAATATTTCGTACAAAAGTTGTAGGGTTTCAAGTAACGCATTACATAGCAATGTCAGTATGACCTTGAAGAGTGTTGTCAAGGTCTCGGCCCCGTTTAAAAATTATTTTGAATTTTTTAAATAAAAACCCTCATTTTTTTTCATATTCATGTAGCTTACCTCAAGAGCTTTTCAAAACGCTATAATAAAATATTTTTTTATCACGTACTTTTTGAGTTATGGAGTTTGAAAGCTACAGTACTGCCGGCATTACCCAAAGGTGTGTGTGTGTGTGTGTGTGTGTGTGTGTGTGTGTGTGTGCGTGCGTGTACGCGTGCGCGTGCGGGTGCAGGTGCGGGTGCGGGTGCGTGTGCGTGTGCGTGTGCGTGTGCGTGTGCGTGTGCGTGTGCGTGTGCGTGTGCGTGTGCGTGTGCGTGTGCGTGTGCGTGTGCGTGTGCGTGTGCGTGTGCGTGTGCGTGCGCGTGTGCGTGCGCGTGTGCGTGCGCGTGTGCGTGTGCGTGTGCGTGTGCGTGTGCGTGTGCGTGTGCATGTGCGTGTGCGTGTGCGTGTGTATTATACTGACATTGCTATGTAATACGTTACTTGAAACCCTACAACTTATGTTTACGTTTTACGTTTATGGTTATGGTAATTCGTATGCCAAAGCCTTTACTACCGTGCTAAAAGAAATGGCATATTATAACTACGATATGTGATGTATATGAGAATTTTAATTGCAATTAAAATTAAGTATATTGTGGGGTAGGATATCAGGTTAGGTGCGTCGATTCCCACAATAACGTGTCGTTCAATTAGGTAAAATCTCGCTTTTATTCATTGCTCTATATACAGGATAAATATCTCTTTAACGTGTATGTGTAGGTGGTCGTGTGTGTCTGTGTACGTTATAATTGTATAGTGTAATATTCTCATTTAAATAATCGTCTTAACGTGAATCTTCTTGGAAGAATGATTCTTCCGCGGGATAATGAGACTCCGACCGGGAGTTCCTCGGCTTGCCTTTCGGAGTGGTAGGTAGGACTAGGACTCGAATTGGGTCCGGGAAAGTCGAGGTCGTGGCGGTGTCTTGAAGACGTTCTCTTTCTCAGGATTACCGTTTGGATTTGAGCGGTACACGGTCTGGTGGATCGATAGGGTGTAGCTTCCACGGTAGGAAAGTCTCTACCTTAGAGATCGGGATCCCAGGAACGCGTTCGGTAACCGGGGTGAACTTCCATCTCGTCTTAGTCTCAGGAGTCGGAAGGATGACAGGGATTAACTTCCACGGTAGAGTCTCCACCTTGGAGATCGGAATAGGACTCTTAGTTTTACCCTCAGGAACAGGAGTCGGAGTAGACGATGGTTTATCCTCGGGAACAGGAGTCGGAGTCGACAGTGGTTTATCCTCGGGAACAGGAGTCGGAGTCGACAGTGGTTTATCCTCGGGAACAGGAGTCGGAAGTCGACATTGGTTTATCCTCGGAACAGGAGTAACGTCGGGATCGGAGTTGGAGCAGACGACACCTTGATTACCACCGATTTCAAAGTCGCCCGACGAGCTGGGTCAGTATGGCCCCAGTCGGCGATCGGTGTAAACTTCCACTTCGTCTTGGTCTTCGGGATACGTTTCCACGGTGGTAGAGTTACCGCCTTGGAGATCAGGATAGGGTCCTTCGTCTTGGTCTCGGGAACAGGAAGCGGGGTTGGAGAAGGCAGCGCCTTGGTCTCCACCGGATACGGTGTCGCCCGACGGGCAGGGTCAATATGACCCCGGAAACCTTTCCGCGGCAGGGTGTCTGTCGACTCTTACCACGGAGAGTTAACGCCCTGCAAAGCAGGTATAAACGAAGGCCCGAAGAGCACGCTCCGTAGACGAAGGCCCTGACGAGCACGCTCCGTAAACGAAGGCCCTGAAGAGCACGCTCCGTAAACGAAGGCCCTGATGAGCACACTCCGTCAAAAAAGAGTTATGTCAGGGGCCCTGGTATGAGCACACCCTAACTGGCGTTCTCGAAGATCGCTGGAGAAACCTCGCTGGGCTGCCCTTCATATAAGGATCGGTGTCGAATCTTTCTCACGAGAGAATTAGCCGGCGAAGCGCCGCGTAGCGGGCGCGCGCCGGACTATCTCGCCGATCGATACTGCCGCCCGCGCCGCGCGCCGCGCGCCTCCCGTCATACCGCCGGCGTCGCGTGCGCGTTGTCGCGCGTTCGTGGCGGACAGCTGACCGCCACAATATTATTAGGACTTTCAGCCCTTAAAAGGAATTTGTTGTGTCGCTTATGGTTAAAAAGATATTGATAATTAATATAGAGTCTATTGCGTCAAAATTGCAACTTATATAGCTGTTAAGGATGAATAAAGTATTTTTTAATTATGTTATTCAAATTTAAAAGTTTTCCAGATCGCTGACAACTAATTTGATGTCAAAGTTGATAAATTAAAAATAGCACAGTTAATATATATAGCGAATATTAAAAGTAAAAACTTAACCATTATATTAATTTTGATATCTATTATATTGGATCTGCCATTTTGAATTTATCAACTTTGACATAAGTTTAGTTTACAGCGATCTAAAAAACCCTTAGGTTTGATTAAAAAATATTTCATAGATCTTTAATAGCTATATGTAAGTCGCAACTTTGACGCAATAGACTATAAGTTAATCATCAATAAATTTTTAATCATAAGCGATACAACAAATTCTGTTTAAAATGTAGGCAATAAAACGAGGAGAGATCATATATATGACATCTAGCGCGAGTGTATTCGTATTAACTTAGTAAAGTCGAGTCACGCGAGATGGCTATATTAGCGTCGTCATGCATGCTCCCGCGCGCTCAGCGCGAGTCGCATAGTAACGCGCGCGGAAAAGAGTGTGTGTTGCGCGTGCGCGAGGCGGATGAGGACGAGCCTGCGACTTATCACTCTTATCAGCGAGCATTCGTTTCCGGTCCTTGGCGAAGTAAGAGCGTTCTCGTATATGAGACGTGCCGGTAGAATAATCTAGAAAAACGAATCGTAACGTGTGGCTAAAGCAGATTGTATTCCCGTATTTCACTATCGTAGTGAGCTTGTATATTTACGAAGTAGACGAGCAGATCATTTCTGCGAGAGATAGATTTGATTGAGATACGCCACAGGACTATACCGGCCAGATGAACGACCACGCCATTATCGTTGCGTGTGAACGCCAAGGAAGGGCCGCCATTACAGCATCGTAGTCTCTCACGAAGGACTAACAGCCATTGAAATACATGAGATGCTTGACGGACTACGAAAGAGAGATAGATTCTTATATGAAGAATCTATCAGGCAAGCAGAGATCTCTCCAGTAACGAGGTAACTCCTAGAATTTCTGAACCATAGATCCTTGTCGGTAGTTGAGAGTCACTTGGACCCTCAATCAGAGTGTTATGGCGGATTAATATTCCCGTCTCCTTATTACGATCTTGGTTCTAGATTTCTGGAGAGATTACGCGAGGCTTGATGTCCTCAGGGAAAGATATGTTCCTATCTGTCGATAGGTCTGACGTCACATTTTACGATATTCAAGTCGAATCTGAGCTCAGTAAATATTTGTTTTTGTTTATTTTACGAGCAGTTGCAACCGATATATCACTATTCCTTTATTTTTATAAAGTTCAATTACTCAATTCACGTCAATGAAACCGATTGTCATTTTGTCCGAGAAAACAATCTTTTTATTAAAACATACTCGCGTTAATTACATTCTATACTGCGTTACACATATTACGATATTTCCTTTGCGTTCAAGACTATTTTACGTTAACTTTAAGTAAAGATTCCTTCGCACGTTCACGGATTTCATAACATCTGCTGTAAATATAACTTGATTTCTTGTCGAACAATGCTAGGCTACGGCAATTAACGATATATTATTTGTATAGATTGATACGTCCTTTACTTATCGAATAAGATATTTACTAAACAGTAACGTATAATTTGGTATATTCCTTCTTTCGCATTCTCAATTATCATCTGACTTTATTTATTTTACAAAGATTAGCTACCTTCAAAACCATTTTGGTTATTCGAACGAGAATATAAGTTACGTTACAAAGGATAATACGACGTATCAATCTATCTCTTACATGCAATTGACTTTCTATGAATTATGCTTATCTATTTATGTGTGATTATTCATTTCAGTTCTCTATGTGATTTGTTTCATACGAATGGTCTAATATCCGAATCTATTATGATGCAAGCTATGATCTGATGAAACAATTGCAATTGAAATTACATACAGTCCATGGAAACATTAGATGAATATTTCTTGTTGTAAAAGATCAAGATTTAGAATTCATTGAATGAGTTGAGTATTACGAGTCGTATTTATTTATTCCTAGCTGAGAAAAGGACCATTCCGTCTGAGAGTTATTTTATATTATGTGATTTTCCATTATCTTATGTGAATTATTTCAAACAAGTTTACTGATTTATTACTCTAAAAATGCAACTTGATATGTGAATATATGATCTCTCCTTCGAACAGTAAAGCATGTGTGTCGTTTCCTCCCTTCATTAAATCACAAGCCTAAGCTCATGCGTGAGCTTGTACAAAACAAATTCCCTTTAAGGGCTGAAAGTCTTAACAACATACTTAATTTTGATTGTAATTAAACTTCTCCGACACGTCACATATCGTAGATATAATATGCCAAAATACACTAAAATAGTTCATTTTTGCAAACAAATATCTAAAAATTGTGTCGTGATAGAGCAATTTGGCAAACGGGATTGTTCTCTGCGTCCAAAAAACTATCGAATGCCGCAAGGTTCGTTCTTGTGTTTGAAAAAAGTGATTTTTTTGTTGTACAATGTAATTGTTCGAAATCGAACTGCTCTCGGAATTACGGCAGGATTTTTCGCGAGACGTACTCGGATTATTTCGGAGAATTAAATTGCAAAGTTAAATATATTCGCGTTTAAGAGAAAAGGCGCCGTGTTTCCGAGAAAACACCGAAAAGTCGAGTTTCGAGAGACCAAAACAGTGTCACGCTTCTTCCGCGTGTGCCGACCCTCTCCCTTTGTCTCGGGAACCTCTGAGCGAGAGGTAAACACCCGGGACAAAGGGAAAGACGTACACAAAAACAGCCGTTCGGTTATCGGTCCCGAGGACCGCTGAGTTCGAAAAATGACGTACGTCTCGGGGTGTCGTTGGCCGATTGGCCCAGCGCATTTTGGAGCGCGAACAGGGGGGGGGGGGGGTCGAAGTGCGAGCCGGTAAAGCTCCGGTCCTCCGCGCGCAGCTCAGCATTCGTTTTTAGCTGGGTATACACTTAGCGAACAAACAGCGAATTCGAACGTTCGGACATTTGCGTTTTTGCTCCTAGGTTGGTTGTTTTTTCTTTTGATTGCACTAAATACTAGAATTCGACTAGATTCGGTGTTTGCTGCATGTAGCAACTGGAAATTTTTGATTATATTTGTTGAATAATGACAATGAACGTTTACGTTTGCTGTTCGTTGTGTGTGTGAAGCTAGCGTCTCATTTTGCGGAAACTCACAAATTATTGAGAGTTCTGACTTCCTTTTCAATAGTTCTAGAGTTCCTGATAGTTTAAACAAATAGTTCTGGCCTTTAAAGCCAAAAAACGCGCAAGGCACAAACTGAGACGCTAGGTTCACGCAGCGTCTCATTTTGTCCTACACAAGTTTCACCACTGTATCTCATCAGATTTTGCGAGATCTACAGTTCTATAACAGTTCTATAAAGAGTTCTGCCATATAGAAGCAAAAAAATTAATTATAAGGTAGTAAAAAAAAATTTCAATGTAACGAGTATACCGAGTTGAGACGCGAGTTGAAATCTCGGATTTCCGGTTTATGTAAAATATTTTTCGAGTAGTTCTGAGCATATTGAAGCATTTTCTAAAAAGTTCTCAGCACTAGCAATGTTGTATAATTTTAAATAAATTAATAACGCTCGAAAATCAGGATTTTATCGAAAATAGACTGAGACGCTGTAGGAAATCTCGGAGTTCTGGCTTATATAAAATATTTTTCGTATAGTTCTAAGCATACTGAAGCAATTTCTAAAGAGTTCCGGGCATTGGCAATGTTAGGGATAATTCTCGTGTACAGCAATACGCACATCATAGCTGTAGCGTCGCGTGATATAATTGTCTCTAGGTATAGGTTCTCCGATATGCGCGACCTTCTATGTTGCATGTATACATAAAGGAACTGAGCGTGACTTGCGTATAACCGTCCGGCAGATACTCTCTGTGTCGCGTTGAGTTCGTATCGCCCGTGAGCTTGTAATAAAAGTTCGTCTCCTTAATAAGAGATATTCGTTCCTTCTATCCTTATCAGGCAATGTTGTATAATTTTTAAATAAATTAATAACGCTCGAAAATCAGGAATTTATCGAGAATAGGGTGAGACGCTGGCTGTATTCCGACAGTTCTGTGGGTTCTATTAAAATTTTTGTGTAATTCTGAACGTGTTCTAACGTTTTCTAAAGAGTTCTGGCGATAAGCATTATTTAATAATTTTTTAAATAATTTGTATCGCACGAGAAAGACGCATTTACTGGTATATGGGTGAGACGCTGTAGGAAATCTCGGAGTTTTGGCTTATATAAAATAGTTCTAGTATAGTTTTCAATATATTTGTGCAATTTTTTAAGATTTTCCGACACTATCAATATTTTATGATTTTTTAATAAAATAATATTGCCTATAAAGAGAGTACGTACTGGAACTGGTATGAAACGTTTATATAAGCCAGAACTCCGAGATTTCCTACAGCGTCTCACCCATATATCCATAAATGCGTCTTTCTCGGGCGATAAAAATTATTTAAAAAATTATTAAATAATGCTTATCGCCAGAAATCTTTAGAAAACGTTAGAACACGTTCAGAACTACACAAAAATTTTAATAGAACCCACAGAACTGTCGGAATACGGCCAGTGTCTCACCCTATTCTCGATAAATTCTTGATTTTCAAGCGTTATTAATTTATTTAAAAATTATACAACATTGCCAATGCCCGGAACTCTTTAAAAATTGCTTCAGTATGCTTAAAACTATACAAAAAATATTTTGTATAAGCCAGAACTCCGAGATTTCCTACAACGTCTCAGTCTATTCTCGATAAAATCCTGATTCTCGAGCGTTATTAATTTTGTTGCGGCCCCAATTATTATAATAATAAATAAGATAAATACTAAGAACGACCGAGAGAATAACATTAAGCAACGCGACCGCGAAAGACCGAGAGTATTACGAAAAGCCGAATCAGCACGAGAGGAGTTGCGCGATCGTCCCACATACGATCGAGCAACTCAGCAATAACGAAGAACGAAGGAGATAATAAAAGGAAGCGAGAGATGAAGACGAGAGGTCAATTGGAGTATCGGGAGCGACGGACGTTTCACGTTTTACGCGAATAATCTCTGTACGCAAAGTGATCAGTAAAGATTAATTATCATTTATTATAAAAGTGTTGTGTTTAATCCCCTGTCCACCTTCCTCGTGGAGCAAAGATACCCCTGTGTCCGCACCAGGGCACAACAAATGGTGGCAGCGTCGGGGATCCACTGACAGGAAGGAAGGGCAGCTGAAAAAGAAAAGTGAATCAGTGAGGCAGTGCAACATCCTCAACGGAGACACGGCAGCCAGATTCAAAAAGCAGCAGACAACACGGTAGCGGCCGACGAGGGACAAGCGAGCAGCGTAACCTGAGACGGCGCCGACCTACTACAACAAAGGCTCACCGACAGACAGAGCGGCACGAGCAACAACTAGCAACATGCGATTAGCGACCTTAATGTAAGTCGATAAGCAAATTGTACAGCGCGGTTACCGTAGATGTCGGAAAGCGAAAATCCACCTGCGGAACTAAATCAATCGTGGCTTCATAGCGAGACGTCACGGCGAGCGCGTAGGAATAGTCCGTCAAGCCCCGTACAAACGACAGAAGACGTCGTAAGCGACAATCGCGAAATCGTGCGCAGAAATTTAGACGCGTATTACTCGAGCGAGAGCGAAACCGAATCGGAATTACACCCTAATATCGTAGTTGAACGCGAATTTCAATTTGGCGATTTAGACGCGAGTATTGTAGGACAAAATAACTGCCCCGAGGAAAATAGACTCCACCCCTCGCACGCGCGCACGCGGTCCGAAGGCACCGACAGGTCATCACAGAGACGAGAATTCTCATTAATATCGTACAATAGCAGCCTTTTCAATCCGCAAGAATATTACTCAGCGTCAAGACACGTAAACGTAATCGAGATGGCGGAAAACGATAATCGCGACGCGAACAACGACAAAGCACAGGCAACCCCAGAGGAAATAGACGAGGAAATAAACCGTCTCAGTCGAGTGCTATCGCAAAGAAGGACCCCGGCGATGCACCGTAACCTGATACCCGAGCGGGCCGGCCTGCCGCCGGACGATAGAGAGTCCATTCTCGATGAGATTTTGCACGGAATTCGTAACTTACAAGACCGCGTAACTCAGCTAGAAACGGTGAATCCTGAACGCCGCGAATTTCACGTAAGACGCGAGCCAAGTAATCTTCCGTTCGAAGTGACGTACGGACGAACGTCATACGATATTCGCAATCAAGCGGAACGTGCAATAGGATATCTACGTCTAAAAGAGGCACGCGACATGATACCCGAGTTCGACGGAACCTCGAGTAAACTACAAGAGTTTCTAAGCGCCGCGTCATATGCAATCAAGAATATAAATCCGATGGAAGAAGGAACACTATTAGAAGCCGTGTTATGCACGAAGTTAAAGGGAAGAGCAATGGTAGAATTCCAAACGCGAGAGATACGAGATTTCACACAGTTAAAGAAAGAACTAGAAGTTTGTTACTTGAGCCGTAAAAGTACAACGCACCTACAAATAGAGTTTAATACACTCAGGCAGAAACCCGGAAAAAGCGCAAGAACATTCGGATTAAGAACAGACAAACTAGCCATGGAACTATACGACTCCATGATAGAAGGGAGAGATCACACTATAGAAAGCAAGCGAACTATATTAGACACGATTCAACAACAGGCATTACAGAATTTCCAAATAGGATTGAGAGACGAGATCAAGTTACTCGTCCGAGCTCAGCATTTTGCAACCTTGCAAGAAGCGATTGCCGGAGCGAGCGCCGAAGAAAAGGTAAACGGACCGAGTGGCAATCCGCCACGTCCCAAAAATAATTACGCGTACGCGCCACAACCGCGCGATAACCGATCAACAATACAATGCCAAAAATGCGGAAAGTATGGGCATCTCGGAAGGGACTGTCGTACTAGTAGATACGCGAATCGTTTCTCTCTACCGAAACCCGATAGGACACCCCGCGTAAATGCGATAGACAAATTTTGCAAATACTGTAAGAAAGCAGGACACCTACGCGAGGAGTGTTGGCTATTGAATGGTCGACCAAATAAAGAAAAAACAAACCATGACAAATCCAATAATTCAAGAGGACCGAATAAAAATTATCCGAAGACGAACGGCCCGAGAAAAAAGAACGGTAATTCAGCCGCGAATAGCGATGAGGAAGACAAAGAGGACACAAAGCAGTTCCGACCTGCGATAAAGTATCAGATGTCACATATGACTAACAAGCCGCAAAAGCATACAGGACTGGACCTAATCACTCTGCCCATGCGAGAAGCGAAGCGCGAAAAAATAAATTTACTGTTTGATACCGGAGCGGCCGTATCAATGATAAAAGTAAAGCATTTGAAAGGCGAAACAATGATAGAAGAGGATAAAATAGCCCTTACAGGAGTAACAGGACACAAGGCTCACACTATAGGAAAATTTAAAGCCACTATCGACTTGAAAGATAGAAAAATCGAGCATACGATATATGTCGTCAAGGATGATTTCCCCATAGAGTATGACGGGATATTAGAAATAGATTTCATAAAGAAACATCGAGCGTCATACAGCTACGAATCGAACTCTATACGAATAGGGAATAACACATTAAAATTGTACCCGTACAAGAAAATGATTTTAAAGCCACGAAGCGAGACAATAATACAAGTAGCGACCGATAAAATTCGCTAGGAATAATACAAGCAGAGGAAACAATGCCAGGAGTGTTCATAGGAAACTGCCTAGTAATGCCAGAAAACTTTCTATGTCCGGCAAGCATATTAAATACAACCGAGAAGACAGTCGAAATGCTAATGCCGCAAGTAACATTAGAAGAGCTAGAGCAAGAAGAAGCTGAAGAGATAGGAGTAAATAAGTAAACCAAACAGAAGAAACAATACCGCGTAGCGAAAAAGTCGCAGGATTGATACGCACGCAACACTTGAATGAAGAAGAAAAGAAGACCATTATGGAGATTTGCCGAGATTTTAGCGACGTATTGCACCTGGAAGGAGAACCACTGACATGCACTGATATCGTCGCGCATAAGATTCCAATGAAGGAAGGCAGCGTACCGGTCAACGTCCGACCGTACCGCCTGCCAGAAAAGCACAAGGAAGAAGTGAATAGGCAAGTAAAGGAGATGTTAAAAAATAAGATTATTAGGCCTAGCACGAGCCCATGGAATGCGCCGTTGCTAGTAGTCCCGAAGAAAAGAGACGCATCTGGAAAACTAAAACTGAGAGTGGTAATAGACTTTCGGTTCGTAAATGATCTAACGGAGGGAGATTCCTTCCCATTGCCAAACATAACCGATATCCTAGACCAACTAGGAAAGGCGAAATATTTCACCACACTAGACCTCGCCTCGGGATACCATCAAATCCCGATGGCAGAAGAAGATAAGGAGAAAACAGCGTTCTCTACACAATACGGACATTACGAGCATAATCGAATGCCCTTTGGACTGAAAAATGCACCAGCGACATTTCAGCGAGCGATAATAGCAGTTCTAGCAGGACTAGTAGGATTGCAATGCTTAGTATATCTAGACGATATAATCGTATACGGAGCAAGTCTACAAGAGCACAATAAGAGACTAATAGAAATGTTAAAAAGACTGAGAAAATATAATCTGAAATTACAGCCCAATAAATGCGAATTCCTTCGGAAAGAAGAAAAAGGAATCGCACCAGACCCCTCAAAACTAGAAGCAGTAAAAAGCTTCCCGAAACCAACAAAGGTAAAAGACATTCAGGCTTTCGTAGGATTAGCCGGATATTACCGAAGATTCATTAAAGATTTCTCAGCGATCGCCAAACCACTCACAAAAATGACCAGAAAAGATACCAAATTCGAGTGGAAGGCAGAACAGCAGAACGCATTTGAAATACTCAAAGAAAAATTAACGACAGCACCGGTATTAAAATACCCGGACTTCTCCCAAGAATTTATAGTGACGACAGACGCGTCGGATTACGCAATAGGAGCCATACTGTCACAGGGAAAGATAGGTCAAGATCAACCCGTGGCGTATGCAAGCAGAGTACTATCTAAAGCCGAGCAAAATTACAACACTACTGAGAAAGAACTACTAGCGATAGTATGGGCGGTGAAACACTTCCGACCATACGTTTATGGAACAAAGTTTACGATAGTGACGGACCATAAATCATTGGTTTGGTTATTTAACGTAAAAGACCCCGGATCACGATTAATCCGATGGAGATTGAAATTAGAAGAATACGACTACACTATCGTACACAAAGCCGGTCAAGAGAATAGAAACGCTGACGCGCTGAGTCGGCATGTGCCGACAGATATCAATAAGATAGAGAAAGAAGAGAACAACGACCAGGAGAGTGAAAGAAAGTACACAGAAGAAGAGAAACAACGTATACTGTATGAATATCATGATGCACCTTTAGGAGGACATCAAGGAACGGAACGCACCATAAATCGAATAAGACTGACGCATAATTGGAGAGGATTAACACGAGACGTCGAAGATTACATTAATAAATGCGAACTATGTCAGAAGAACAAGTTATCGCGGAAAAATAAAGCACCTTTAGTAATTACAGACACCGCGGATAAACCGTTCGAAAAATGTGCCCTAGATATAGTAGAACCCTTGACAATGACCGAAAACGGAAATAAATACATCCTCACGTTCCAGGATAATTTATCTAAATTTAGTAAAGCGATACCCGTACCAAATCAAGAAGCGAATACGATCGCGAAAGAATTTGTGACAAAGATAATCTTTGAATACGGGATTTCAGAAAAAGTCCTGACGGACCGAGGAACAAATTTCCTTAGCGAAATATTTAAAAGTACTTGCAAATTACTAAAGATAGAAAAGATCCAAACGACGGCGTATCATCCTGAGAGCAATGGAGCATTAGAACGCTCTCACAGGACACTAGCAGAATATCTGCGACATTATATTAACGCGGACCAGACAGATTGGGACGAGTGGATTCCCTATGCTATGTTCGCGTACAATACGACGCCGCACACGGCAACGGGTTTTACACCCTTTGAACTAGTATACGGGCACCGAGCGACACTGCCCACGGCACTGTCGCAACCACCGAAACCAACGTATACTTATGACGATTACGCACAGGAATTGAAAGAAAAATTAAGAGCGACACAACGAGTTGCAAAGGAACATTTGCGAAACGAAAAATCTAAGGCCAAGGAGACGTACGATAAGAAGACAAAAGAAATCAATTTCCGAGTGGGAGACAAAGTTCTCTTGCACGACGAAACGGTGCGTAGAGGGAGATCGAAAAAATTAGAATCCCCGTGGATAGGACCGTACGAAGTAATTGAAAAACACTCAGACGTCAATTACACGATTAAAAAGGGACGGAAAACCACACGAGTACACGTGAGTAGAATATCTAAGATGATTCCAGCACACCCGAGTGCCCGTCGGGGGCGGGGTGAGGAGGCGGAACGCGTGGGGAATGACGTAAGCGGCGGGGCGAGGGGACGGCGTCAGCAGAGGGGGTACCGCTTAACTTTCCGCTCTAGGGAGGAAAGTAGTCGCGATTACGCGCCTCTCTGCTGTACCATAACCTCACCTACCATAGCTCACGGAATTTCCCATCATGCGTTCAGCCTCCTCACCCCGCCCCCGACGGGCACTCGGGAGGTATGGAAATTGCACGCGACCAAAAAACAAATAAAAAATATTTTCTACGTACACTTTACTTCACCGCCGCCGACACTCGCGACGACGTTTCGAATCGACGTCCGACGGCGATGTTGTTTTCCGCGGACGCGCACTGCGAAAATTCGCCGCGAGACGTTCGCGGGACGACGTTTCGAACACGGCATGATCGCGACACTCGACCGACGGCGATGCTGTTTTCCGCGGACTGTGGCGGACTGCGAAAATTCGCCGCTTCGACGCCGCTCTCGAGGGTCACGGGTCACGCCGGCCGCGATAGCGACGAGCGAAGTTGTTTTCCCGCCGCGGCATCGGCTATCGCGCGTAACGAGGTCACGAGGTTATTGATGCAAGTGAAAATAGATGAGAGGAAATAATATTCCGAGAGGAATAATAAATATTGTACATGAAATCATCATGTATGTACTCTGTATCCCGTCATGAATTACAATTTACCGAGCGACAATGGTAATTGCGCAGGCAATTATGCGCGCTAGCGATATTACCGGCAGGGGTGGAAATAAACGGCGCGTTTTCTTCCTCGTCTTTAATTAATGCAAGCGGAGATTGATATCACGTCTCGGTTCGAAGGTTATAGTAAATCTATAACGAAAATAGATAAACGTCTAGTTTAAGCCTCTCATCAAATTTAGTGAAAAACAGGAACTAAGTATCCTCATTAAATTAATGTAACAGGAACTGAGTTCAACGAAGGTTATAGTAAATCTATAACGAAAATAGATAAACGTCTAGTTTAAACCTCTCATCAAATTTAGTGAAAAACAGGAAATAAGTATCCTCATTAAATTAATGTAACAGGAACTGAGTTCAAAGATGAATTAGGAAAAACAGGAACTTGCGTCAAAGATAAACCTATTTTCACACATTTTATCGTAAAAAATGATTTCTCTTTTTGGGTATATATGCTCAAAGAATTTAGCACATCTAACATTAAAAGTTACCGAAACATTCGAAGATTTTATACGAGAGAAAAACTTTCACCGACAAAGGTAAGAGAAAAAATATAATAATAATTTTTTTATTTTTACAAATTTATTTATTTTTATTTTTTACAAATTTAAAAATAGTACACTTGACAGTTCGTGTATTTACGTTAGTATATATTTTTATAGAAAATATGAGACCACCGGCAGAGGCAGCACCCGTAGAGACGCTGGAGGCTGACGGGGTCTTCCCTGAACATTACGATGAAGACTACAGCCCGTATTATACTCTAAATCGATATTCTTGCGTAGTAGGGATTGAGCCCTTTTACCTTTACAGAGTATACCCGCGAGAGCGACTTTGCCGGTCGTGTTTTCCACGAATTCGTCGAGTGCCGGGGGCTTACGAATATAGACAAGCCTGGCACAGTATCATGAACAATTTATACGGTCTTGATATATCGGTAAAAACTAAATGCGCGGAATGCCACCGCGTATTATGCGTTGTAAAACCGGCCAACCGCTGTCGAGCGTGTATCGGCAAGTGGTTGGACGACGAAGTAATATTGCGTAGATTCGACCGTATTGGTGAAAATTACGAACTACGTTTATACATAGATTAAAATAAAATATATAAGAGTAAACTATGTATAACAGAAAAAAAATATATTAATTTTTGTTAACTACAGCCCGCTCTGTTTTATTTATTCAATCACTTTGCGTATAAGAAAAAAATATCAAATTTAAATTTAAAAAAAACATTTCTATAATACAATAAAATTTTACGATAATCGTAGCGTTACAGAGTGTCGAGACGCGTGCGACGTTCCATCCACCAATCGTGCAACTTGCACACGTTCTCCATGGCGCAGTTCTTCGCGTGGCGCCCGCAGAGAAAAGATCGGATCGCACCGAGGGTTTCCAATCGGCCGATGTCCTCGTATTCGACGTCCATCGATTCGATTTTAGCGTTGAATTCATCGACGGTGTCGCCGAGAATTTCTTTCAGCCATCGTTTCTTTTCAACGCCCTTTACGTAGACGAGCTTGAGCGTTTCACAGTTCAGCCCGTCGCACACAACGCGTCGGATAATTGTTCTCGCCCGAACGTAATTTACCTCTCCATCGTTCCACTTCAAACCATGATGATTCGCCGTCAACCAACATGCTCGCGATTTTTCCGCTTTCGTTAGAAGATCCCATGCTAATGGCGCGCGAAACACATGGTGAACCAGTTCCTTTCCGTTTCTGAGCACGGCCACTTCCTTAACTGCGAACTTATCGCGGATAACGAATCCCTGCAGATCCACGAATATGGGTACGTCGCGGTCGGCGGACATCGTCTCTCTAGATTTTCCGTCGCGAGTGTCGGCTACGGAACGGACGGTCGTTTACCCCCCCCCCCTTCCCCCACTTCTGTTTAAACTTGTCACTCATTGCTTCACGCGCTTCTATTTTTTCCTTTACACGATTTTACGGACTACGTTGGTCAGCGGACTGTACTCGATCAAGCGATCGTGGATGATGAGACAGTAGGCCGTTGTATTGGAATCTATATTACGTTTGCAATCGAACTCTATGCGAACGTCTACGGTGGCGCTTTTAACGGATTCGTTCTGACGAGAACAGTCGATCACCACGAACGGACCCCATTTGTCGAATTCTTCCATCGTTAGAAGCGTGTTTTCTCGCTCGCATCCGTAATACGACTTTCGAAATTTCGCGTACATCTCGTACAGTATGGCCGTTCTACGCTTCTCAAAATCTAAATTCATATCGTCGTAGGGATAAAAATCTGAATTAAGGTACAGTTTTACATTGGTGAGATTACCATCATCGAACTCGGAGGCGTGTTTCAATAAGTTGTTGGACCTTCCGGTTTGTAGAGCAAAAATGACGTATCGCGGTTTCTCAAGCTGCGTCGCTGCTTTCACGGCCCACGAATGTCTGTTCGTGGTTTGCAGCAAAGGGTACTCGTACAGATCCCACGAGCGGAAGCCCATACTTAGGTATCGTCCGCTCTCCAACGTTCGTAAAAGGGACAATTTATTGACGTCGTTCAGCACCACGTGCGGCATTCGCCATTGCACTTTCAACAGAGTAATCATAGGATTCTTGTGACGTTCCGGTTTCGTGATGATGCAATTAGCGTCGTTTCGGGAACGTATCAGAATGAGTTCGTGTCGCGCATTTATCACCACTCGTTTGTAATCCTCGCAAAAACCTAGGAGTACTGTTAAGGGGTACGCAGAAATTGAAATCGCCGATTTTAGTTCTCGAACGAGGTCCCACGTTTTCTTTCATCACAGTCCATCCCGCGTTTTGCAGCTTCCTGCTTCTCTCGGCGGTCAGCGACACGAAACTCTTGATCGAACTGGTTATTCCGACGTTTCTGTTCCTGTCGATCTCCACGCCGTTGAGTTCGTATCGAATCTCGTCGAACATAAACGCCACGCAATTGTTGTCCATCGTTGTATCCGAATTTGTTTCCGGAAAGTCGTCGGAGAGTACCCCCTCGATGTACAGAAAACTTTCGCAGGGTAGAGTGTACAGATCCTGCTGCTGTATCGGAATTCGTATTTCGTCGCTGTGCCCGAACGTGGTATTGGCATATGGATTATAAGTGTGAGTCTCGATCTTGACGATGCGATCGTCGAAGATCGGTTCACCTCCGATACTCAGGATGTCGACCATGATTGTTCCTCACGACGAATCCCAGAGATCGTAGAAAAGCGACGTTCGCAGCGCTCAGTCCGTTTTTCTTCTTTTGCTTCTCTCTCGCAATCAGTCTGCGCGTTTCTTTCGTCGGAGCGCCGAACGGTGGTGCAATGGCGGATGTGGCTCTTGCGAACGACTCGTTCAAAACGAGCATCTTTCGCCCACGCACATATCCGTCCTCGATTTTTTATTTTATCTTTTGCGGCGCACGTGTAGTCGAACCGTTATCTCCTCCCCGCGGAAGTCGATCAATCGTCCGATTTGATCCACGACGCGTAACGTTATATCGGTGATACTCCGCGCGATGACCGAAAGGTAAATGATCTGCGTCGGAGTCTCCGACAGTTTATATCCCGGTGGAACATTCGGCGCGAATTCGTGTATCGTGTGCGCCGGCTTGCCGTTGCTATAGGCTCCCGCGGTGACGTTGCATTCCACGCGAATGATATTCACGCGCATAATATTTATCGATTCGTCGGACGCGTGCCATTTATTCGGCTCGAGTACGCAACGTGTCGAGAAACCTAACAAAGAGCCAATGTTGTTCGGTTTGGTGAAATCAACTTTATAGGCGCACTTAATCTCGCTTCTCATGGTGTTCTCGTTAGCGCGCAGAATTATCGAGCGTTCGCTTTTTTCGCGGTCGTCATCGTTATCTTCTACGTATATGTAATCGTCTCTCTTCTCGCTTATACCGTGCGAAGAAATCGTACTTTTCTTACGGAGAATACCCGTTCTCAGGTATCTATCTATAGCGTCCAGTTCGTAGGATCCTTCGGGAATAGCGATTACGTCGTTGTCGAAGTAAAATCTATTGTTCGCGGAGTCAATGTTCGGTATCGTGTTGTACGTCTCGAAATTCGCGAGACCTATCTCGTATTCGCCGCCGCTCAGATCCAGAGCGGGAAAGTAGCTGGCTGAGAGGACGCTGCTTCTTCCGGTTAGCGAGAGAGTCAACGACATAGCAAGATTGATTTTCCCTCTCAAAGACGTTTCCAGTCGACGTCTCGGAGGAACCGCAGACACAATTGACCGCAGATGCTCTGATCGAACGTCTGATACGAACGACGGTTGTACACGATATTCACGTCACTCCCGAGATATCGTTCGAGTTCCCTCGGGGTCGAAGATTTCCAAAACTGTCAAAGTAAATCGCGTTGTTTCCCCTCTTCGCATAGGCGACCCAGTGCGTACCCGAGCCCTCCGCGTCGTCGAGATTCACGATTCCGCTCTCGTCGCGACGCACTTTCGTCGGCAACGCGTCGCGCATAAACACGCCCCTAAAGAAAGGTATGCGCGAAATGCGCGCGGACCGATTCAATTGCTCGTTCGTCGTGACGCCGGATGTTGACAAATCGAGCGTCGTCGTCGTCAGTGTCTTTTTCGGCGATTTTTTTTTTACTCCTTCGTCTTCTGTTCGTCACGCCACTACCGCGTTTGTACGGCGCGAGATACAGTCCGCGACCCTCCAACGCGCGATTGTGGCGTTGCAGTTCCTCGAGCTGACGTTGAGCGGCCTTGTTATCGTTCACCGCCTTGGCCACGCCAGCCGCTCCGCCAATCAGGGATCCGAGCGCTCCCAATATCGGTAGAAAGGGTAGGAGACCCCCACGTTTCGCCAACGGGAGAATTTTCTTCCTCGTTACCGCTCTCTTCTTCCTCTTTCTCATGCCCATGCCCAATTTCGTTTTTGTTTTCATAGCAGCCCATACGGCGGTCGCGGCGGCTCTCTCACCAAGGGTTGTGCCGCTCGCTGTGATACGCTCGCGCGCCTTTTCAGCTAGCGCTCGATCGGCGAAGTGACGATCGGTGAGATCACCGCTTCGCGAGTAAGCGATATCGTGCTCGCGACACGCTTCGTCCAACGGATTGATACCTCGATCACCGCGCACTAGTCGCTGGGCGAGACGAGTTCCCGGCCCGCAGAATTGATAACCGGGTATGTGTAATTCGACGGGAAGCGCGTTTATCGCTCTGTTGAGGAGGCCGCTGCCAACGCTTCGCGCCG
>JASTWP010003358.1:0-25313 GCA_030770255.1 Temnothorax ravouxi
ACCAATTATTAATATCTTCAAAGTAACATTCGTCGGCTCTTTCAAGCATCGATAGATGATTAGGATTATCGAGACGGCCAGGGTACATATACATACGTATCGAATTGTTCATCACCACCAATTCGACGTACTTTCCCACGCCTGTATGTATCTTAATGTATGTTGCTTCACAATCGGGAAGCTGTTCATAAAATTTAGTCGCCCAATAACGATAGTCAACAATAGGTTTAATATGATACGGCACAACGCTAGCGCAGCAAGCTGCGTGTGATTTTTCCCCGCTGACACACTCGTCCCACAACCGTCGATACACTTTTGATTCTTCCTCTCTGACGCACTCGTCCCGCAGCCGTCGATACACTTTTCGTCTCACGTTAGATTTCCAATCATAAGGAGATGATTCGGTAGCGATAACGACTCTTTGTCTTGCGATGCGTTGACCGGTTCCGCGTATACCTAGTTCGCGATCGCGAAGAAACTGCACCGGCGATATTCGTTGCTCATCCGTCAATTTCAGTCCTTGGTCTTCTTTGCGCAAACCATCGGTGATATCTCTTATTATATACTCAGAATCTGATAATTCTGAACTCTCGTCACTCATCCAATTCATGTCGCGCACGTTACATATAATGTTTTACACGCGGTAACGTTTTTTATACCCGTTCGTTATCTCTACGGAGGATGTACCTATCGGGATACACCCTTCCGGGAAGAAGACATCCGCTCGCAACATCTCGCAAAAAAACAAAAGGAGGAAATGATGAAAACGCGTCAGAACGCGCGCGAAAAAATAAAAACTTAATCGCGGTGACGCACGATTCGCGCCGGATTTCCGCTCTCGGTCGATAAGAAAAAAAACCTCGTCGCGGTGACGCGCCGGATTTCCGCCCGCGCCCGACAACGAAACGAATACCCGATCGCGCCCGACCCGAGCGCCCTCTCGGAACGCCCGGGATCGACGATCCCCCCCAACCCCGCTGCCGCGACGCAAAATTCCCCAAAACCCACCTAGGGAATTTTCACCTCAACGGTACCGACCGTGCAAATTCCCCAAAACCCACCAACCGTGTACTCATATCCGATTGGCCACGAGCCTTTGTCCACTCGAATCTGATTGGACGGCCCAAGAGCCTTTGTCCAGCTACAAGAGAAAGTGCGTGGGCGAAGCCCCGCCCACTTTCCCCCTCCATTCGCAAGCCCCGCCCGTTTACCCCCTTCCTTCACCCCCCCTCGCCCATCCCCTCCCCCGCGGCCCCCCTCGACCCCCTCGCCCATCTCTTATGGCGTTCCCCCCGCGCGCGCGCGGCACCCCCCGACCCCCCGCGGAAGTACCCGAGTACGGTGCGTACTGTTTCTTGCCTACTACCGAAAACTACGGAGCGCACTATGTGGACCTCGTTATCGGCAACCTGGGACACCTAGACATCGAATTCAACGTATGATTCACCTGGACACCGAAAACTATGAAGCGCACTATCTGGATCCCGTCATCGACAACCTGGGACACGTGGACATCGAATTCAAAGTATTAATACACGTAGACACCGAAAACTACGGAGCGCACTATGTGGACCTCGTCATCGACAACCTGGAACACGTAGACATCGAATTCAACGTATTATTACACCTGGACACCGAAAACTATGAAGCGCACTATCTGGACCTCGTCATCGGCAACCTGGGCAACCATATGTCATGGGCAACCTTAAACATCGAATTCAAGCTTGATTCATAAGAATCAATATATATTATATATGTACCTAATTAACCTAAATAGAAATCTTCCTCCTGACCGATAAGTCTATCGACCTTTAATTCACCTACTAGATCGTTCGAAATACGCGCGCGATATCGGAACTGGCGATACCTGCGCCGCCAGCGTCGAAAAAGTGAAAGTGACATTTCCCCCTTTTTATATATATATGTCATTTAAGACGTCGGCGTTAGAAGTAGTATCTTAATTAAAAAATTTCCACATTTGGACTTTGCGTCGCAATATCTCCGCTCGTAGGGCACGTAGCGGAAAATTATATAGGAGATACTCCCCTTATTTTGACCCCAACTATCGATCAAGCCTACTTAGAACTTGATCCGTTCACTCGTTATCGAGATCTCAACATCTCGTATACTCGCAACCCGTCGCGTCGCGTAAAAGAGTCACGGTCGGTCTCGCTCCGCGTGTACTTGGCACGAGACACTACCGTGTCTCTTGATATTTTTGTGAAAAAGATATAAACGCTTAGATTTTTGAATTTACAAAATACATTGCGTGTACTTGGCACTTTTTTTTACCTTTTTTGAAAAAGGTAATTTTGTACTGATAAAATTCACCTGAGACTTCATCTTCTCTATCAATAAAAAAAGGTGGTGTATACATAGCTCGTCCAATAGACTGGCTTCTTAGCATGTTATGCAAACAACATGTAGCTAAAATAATTTTAGATGCATCATCGGGATCATAGCGCATTGCGGATCGAAAAATTTGGAAACGAGCAGCCAACACACCAAAAGCATTTTCCGAACAACGTCGAGCTCTAGATAATCTGCAACGCACGATCGTGAGCCAACTGCTTTACGTGGTAGACTACTTCTTAATTTAATGAAGTGTTATACATATATAGTCTACATATGTTATAACCAGCGCAAATATATAATTTTTAAAAAATCATCTTAAGAAACAAATTCAGTTTAAAAAGAGTTTAAAGAGAGATAAAATTTTGAATTGGATATGTGATATAATATTTCTTAATGTCCGGTGAATGTCAGAAACCAGTGCCGGCTTATTACAAAATTCACCCGGGATGTCGAATAAATATTAAGTAAATATTTTTTCAAATTATTATTGCAAGTGAATAAGTAACGTAAAATAAATATTAAATTAATGTCGAATAAATATTAAATAAATGTTTTTTCAAATCATTATTGCAAATAAATGAGTAATGTAAAAAAATTATTAAATTAATGTCGAATAAATATTAAATAAATGTTTTTTGAAATTATTATTGCAAGTGAATAAGTAATGTAAAATAAATATTAAATTAATGTCGAATAAATATTAAGTAAATGTTTTTTAAAATTATTATTGCAAATAAATGAGTAATGTAAAATAATTATTAAATTAATGTCAAATAAATATTAAATAAATGTTTTTTAAAATTATTATTGCAAATAAATAAGTAATGTAAAATAAATATTAAATTAATATCAAATAAATGTTAAATAAATGTTTTTTAAAATCATTATTGCAAATAAATTATTAATGTAAAAGAAATATTGAATAAACGTTCAATAAACGTTTAATAAATATTTTTTATAAATCATTACGTCAAATAAATAATTAATGTAAAATAAATATTTAATAAACATTAAATAAATATTATTTTTACAATGAATTGTATAAATGTATAATTAATAAAAAATAAATATTAAAAACACATTTTAAAAACATTGTCTGCTGATTGGGATCCAGAGGTTTCGAGTTCGAATCCCACCAAGGTAGTGTTTTTTTCAGATTTTTTAGATACGAGAAAATATTTATAATTATAGTATAGACTGCATCTTTTATTAAAAAACAAAGTTAAAAAATAATAATAAAATTTCGAAATAAATAATTTCTTTGTCGTTAAAATAAATGTTTTTAAACACTAAAAAAATGTCTTTTTAAACGTTAAAATAAACATTTTTTAAACATTACAAAAATGTTTTTTTAAATGTTAAAATAAATATTTTTTCAAAAAAAAAAATGTGAACCCATGATATTTAACATTTTTAAAAATGTTTTCAAAAATGTTTTCCAAATGTTTTAAAAAATATTTTTAAAAACATTTCTTTGCTGATTGAGTCTGAGCTTGAATTTTATAGTAGCCTAATAATATTTTTTATATACTATATTTACATATTTTTTTCTAACTTAATAAACTACCCGCCGACTAAACTTGTCAGACTTATAACACAGCTCCTATTGGAGTAGTAAAATCACCTTACTCCCCTCTAATTAAATCGATTTAAATAATAGTAAAAAATTTACTACTCCAACAGGAGCTGTGTTGTAAGTCTGACAAGTTATGTCGGAGCGCAGTTTATTAAGATTGGAAAAAATATACGTGTAGTACACAAAAAATATTATTAGGCTATTAAGATCCAAGCTCGGACCGTAAACGGCTTATTTAATATTGATTGATTGTATAACGGTCATAAAACGGAGAGTATTTCTCTTAATTATTAAAAATATAACTTTTTTTAAAATTTTGTTAGTATTTTATTAAAAAAAAAAAACTAATAAACGTATAATGTTTATTCTAGTTCAGACAATAACCACACTTATTCTGAATAAGAAAATTTTTTGTTTTTGGGTTTCTGATACCTAATAGAACAGCCAGAATCATTTACTCCATCTGTCATTTACACCTTCTAGTGATCAGGATATAACATAAAAACAATAGCATTTTTTTTACTTAAAAAATAAAAATAAATCCTTAAAATAAGTTTAAATAAAAACATGCAAAGTTTAACAATATTCGCTTTCTTTGTTCCGCTATAAAAAATTCTTATGTATGAAAAATACTTATTTTTAAGGCCTTTCAAACCAGAGTACGCCCTTAATTTATTGTTTGTTATAAATATATTGTTATTAATTATATACATATAAGTATTAGAAAGCATATAGTATAAAATAATTTCAATATTCAAATTATTGTAGAAAAAAATCAATTATTTACATTTTCTTCTGTGTACGTGTGTATGCGTGATGTTATTGACAATAGTTTCTTTGCACGTTTACATTTCTTTTACAGATTTTTTACACGCTTAATTTTCACAAATGTGATGTCAAATACAGACAAGATGTTTGTTTATCTGTTATAAGCGTTATTTCGAATGCAAGATTTTAATAATCAAAAACGTTTTTAATATTCAAACATTTTCAAATTGCAAACGAGGGACAAGCAATATCATCTACACAGCATGTAGCCTTAAAATACTATGATCTTTTCTAGCAGCACTAACGTATAATTTGTCCGCCGACATTACGAATTTCTTCTGCAGCAACACATAAAATGTTGAACAGTTTCCTCGAATGGTTGTAACAACGTCTGTATGTCCTTGCATTATTAATTCGTTAAGGTAGTTCACATTCTCATTCTAAAATAATAATCCTATTAAAAAATGTTTATTCTTCTTTAAAGAAAATGCTGTCTCAAATGTTATTCTTTCAAAAAATTTTGACAGACTTAATTGGAAGAAAGAGTTTATATATATATAGAGACAGAGAAACTTATCTTATTAACTCTCTCTCTTTTAAAATATATTTTAAATTTCTTTAATGCATTTAATGCGCGTGTGAGTATGAAAATGCAATTTGTTTTCCTAAATGTAATAAATATTATTTTTTAAAAGCTTAATGACAATAATAATTAACGGCAAGACGTTTGTGTGTGATAAAAAATTTACAACATAAAAATACACAAATATATATAATTAAATGTAAAATATGTGTGTTTAATTAATAATATTCACGATGTTTAGAAATACAAATTGGATTTTCATATTCACACGCGTGTGGCCGGGGCGTATTAAAAAAAAAGGTGTGGCCTCGGAAGGTTAATGATGCAAGAGCATGCAGACATTGTTATAATCGTTCATGAAAACTGTTCAATATTTTATGTGATTGTTGCAGAAGATATTCGGTAATGTCGGCGAATAAATTATACGCTAGTGCTTCTAGAGAAAATCGTAGTATTTTAAGACTACATGCTGTGGATGATATTGCTGGTCACTCGTTTGCAGATTGAAAATGTTAAACGTTTGATTATCAAAATCTTGCATTTAAAGTCACGCTTATAACAGATAAATAAAAATCTTGTCTGTATTTGACATCACACTTGTAAAAGTTAAGCGTGTAAAAAATCTGCAAAAGAAATGTAAACGTGCAAAAAAACTTGTCAATAATATCACACACACACGCACACATAGTAGAAAATGTAAATAATTGATTTCTTTATTATTACAATAATTTAAATATTGAAATTATTTTGTACCATATGCTTCCTCACACTTATATGTATGTAATTAATAACAATATGTTAATGACAAATAATAAATTACAAGGGCATATTCTGGTTTGAAAGATCTTAAGGACGTTCTCCGGAAAATCGATTTTCTCTAGATTTTTTTTAAAACTGTGAATATAGATTAATTTAGGTGTGCTTTATGCGTGGTATTTCAATACCTCTTACAGTATTAAAAATCGAGATATTGAGCGTCAAAGTTTCAACTTTTAACATGGAATTCCTATTCCGAGCTATTCAGCAAACGAAACAAGATTGAAAAGAATTAAAACAGGATTGCCAGGAATTCCATTTTGTCAAAAAAAGGGATTGAAATAGTTTCAATATAGAATAGACGGAATTCAATGGAATTCAATACGGAAATTTTTAATTCCTAGCAATTCCTAGTTTGGCATTCAATGGTATTCATTTTTGTTACGTTTTTTGTGTCGGAATTAGATGGGATTCAAAAAAGACAAATTCTTTCCAAAATAAGGAATTTCATGATATTAAAACTATTTTAATCCCTTTTTTGGACAAAATGGAATTCGAAAAGTCCTTAATTGAACTCCTGGCAATCCCGTTTTAATTCTTTTCAATCTTTTTTCATTTGCTGGGCAGAAGAGGAGAGGCGTCAGTTATTAACGATTGTATACGATTATCCCCTTTCTGGTTAAACCATAATTTCATTGTATATAAAATATCCATACGATATCGCGAGTGCTATAATTAATATCTTGCGATATCTTTCGACCTTCCTCGGATATCCTGTGAAGATGTCTGCAAGATCAAAATAGCCGGACACTTGTGCATCCACTGGATATCCACCGGATATCTAAGACCATTTTGGGATGTCCCACGGTTATTGCGATATCCCAAAATGATGTCTGTAGGACGTCCCTCAGATAAAGTGTGCTGTGTGGGACTTGGCAACGCCGCATGAGTTCTCACGCGTGAAGTTAACTTTTTATTTTTTAGTTGTTATATGTAATATTTTGTATATAAATAATAAAGGGTCAAAGCACATAACATGGCGTAGCGATACGACGGTCGTAGTTCCCGACCTGACAGATCAGGATACGCCAAAGCTTGTGCGTTGCTTACGTCCACGACTACGACTGTCATATGTACTTTGGCCCTAACTTTAGTAAAATAAATTTTTCTTTTTAAGCATGAATACAAGTTGAGCACGACTGGAGCCGGAAAAGATCTTTAAAAATAAGTATTTTTCAGGAATTTTTAATTAGGTGAACAAAGAAAGCGAATAACGTTAAACTTTGCATGTTCTTTTAATCTTATTTTAAAAATATATTTTTATTTTTTAAGAAAAATATTCTTCTTATCTATGTTATATCTTGATCACTAAAAGACGTAAATGAGAGATGAAGTAAATGATTCTAGCTGTTCTAAATAGCAGAAATGTGTAAAAACTAAAACTTTCTTATTCAAAATAAGTGATGCGGCTATCGTCTGAACTACAATAAACATTGTTTATTACTTTTTTCTTTTAATAAAATACTAATAAAATTTCGAAAATAGTTATAATATTTTTAATAAAAAAGCCGCTTTTACACACACAGAATAGAAATATTGATTTAATTCTAGTTCAAACAATAACCACACTTCTGCAGAATAAGAAAATTTTAGCTCTTTGTGTTTCAGATACCTAGAACAGCTAGAATTATTTACACCGTCTGTCATTTATAGTGACCGGGATATAACAGAAAAGAAGAACATTTTTGTTACTTAAATAAAAATAAAATTTTAAAATAAGGTGAAGAGAACATGCAAAGCTTAACGTTATTCACTTTCTTTGTTTCCCTATAAAAAATTCCTGAAAAATATCTTTTAAAGATATTTTAAATCAGACTACTCCCGTTAATAATTGTTCACATTCTCTTCCTGACGGAAGAGATTTTATCACCTCTCAATATAAATATAAAATTTATCTTGTCATGGTTTCATTCGATTACTCCGGCGTTTTTATATTTGTGATTTAATTAGATTATTGTTTATTTTGTTTATATTATTAGGAAATTATTTAATGTTTTAGTCTAGTAGACTAATGTTTAATGTTTTAGTATGTTAACTTAAACATTATCATGTTTTAATATTTATCTTCTTCTTTTATATTCATAGTAATCCGTTCCGAAGAAGACTAATTATAATAAGTACAGTCGAAATGTTACCAACGTGTATTGTTTATTTAATAAAGTGTTTTTATTTTTATCCAATATCCTTTTGTTGTTGTTTGTAATTTAGCCGTAATTTTGGCCAATTGAACATGCATAGGTAAAATAAATTTAATAAGAGTAAAAGAACATTATAAACTACAATTATTTTTCACAGTTAATAATATAATTATTGGTATGCATTTAAATATTACATGTATAAAATATTATTATGCTAAAGTAAAGGTTTTTAATGTAAGACTTTTTTAGATAGAAAAGCATATGTATAAAATCGTGATTTTTATACATTACATTAGCGAATTTTAATTTTTAAGTTTATAAATATTTATTTAATTAATTATATTTGCAATCTTTATATATTAAATTCTATATATTATATATAAATTTCTAATATATATATACATTTATATATTTATTTATAAATATAAAAATAAAAATTTGTAAATATAAACGCAAATGTAACGTATAGCGCATCGTCAATTTGCCAACTCGAGACTCGGCACTCGGCGACACTCGGCGAGACACGAGACACGAGATAGGCCAGTCAATAAAGACAATCAATTCACTTTAATTACAAAAGTTTTCAAATTTTGATGGCATATTGGGTGAGTTGAAATAACAATAAATCTTATTTTGCAACCATCTCCGAAGTCCGGAACATGCTAAACATTGCGAAAAACGTTAATTTATTGTTATGACTTTGCGAAAAAAATTGCAAAAGTCCTGCAAACTTAAAGCAATGTCTATTGTAATATTTTCCGCAATGTATTAGATTTGCAACCTATTTCGAGGCGCGCAACATTGCAATTTTTTATAAAACAACGTATTTAGTCATTAATAAGTTGTAATAATTTGCGTAACTAGTAGAGGGTTGCAAATTTATATTTGGATAAGGAAAGACATTTGAAGCACTCCGTAAAATTTGCAAAACTTCTGCAATTTTTTCACGCTTGTAAAAAGTGCAAAATAATAATTGTTGCTAATTTTTCACTGTTGCGGCCGGACTTTGTCCGAGATTACAAACTTAACAGCTTGTGACGAAAAATAATCTCAACGTTTGCAACCAATTTGCAAAATTTTTGCAATTTTTTTGACAAAATTACGACCAAATAAACAATTGTTCCATCATTGATTAAAAAATATATATTGCGTGCAACATAGAAGGTTGCAAATTAGCACAACTGTTCGGGGCAATTGCAAAAGTTATTCTATCGATTTGCAGCAATTTTGCAATTTTTTTCGCAAAGTTATAATAAATTAACATTTTTTTGCAATATTTAACATGTTCCGGACCTTGGGGATGGTTGCAAAATGAGATTTATTGTTATTTCAACTCACCCAATATTCCATCAAAATTTGAAAACTTTTGTAATTAAAGTTAAATTTTCAAATTTTAGTGTCTTTATTGACTGGCCTAACAATAAGACGCGAAACCCGAAATGCGTGGCATCGTGGTATAGCCGGCACGTGCTAACCAAAGAGAATTAGATAGAGTGGAAGGTCCCATAAGAATTTTGCGTATACAGTCTTCAGTGCCCTCTCGCGAGTCTGATGCCCAACTAAATACCCCCCACTCCCGATATTTCGCGAATATACATGCACATAACATGCACATATATTCTCTCACACTTACATCTCGATTACATTTTGAGCAAAAGTGGCTAAGTAGTTGGGCATCAGACTCGGTAGATGGCATTGATCGTTGTATACGCGTATATACGCGTACCTTCCACTCTATCTAATTCTCTTTGGTGCTAACAACAACGCCGCGCCGGCAACGTCACAGCTCAAGAGAGAAGAAGACAGCAGATCGTATGTCTGTCCTTCTCTCCCCGCTCGAAGCTTGCCGAGTGCCGAGCGTACACGGACAGAGGAGCGGCTTGCGCGACCAGCATATCCCCTCCATCTGAGTAGTTCGGACACGAACCATAGCACGGACACGAACCATGTGTGTACCGTTACCGAGCGTAACGACGTAGTTGACGTCCACTTTGTCAGGCGGCGCGTCAGTATACGTCCGCTGGAACGGAATGGATCCCGGTGGCCGCTCTCAGGTTTCTCTCTGGTGTAACTTTATTTTGAAGCGCCTCTATGTCCACAAAACGTGGACATTGAACTACGTGGCCAATGTCTACGAATATGTAGGTAATGTCCACGATTTTGTGGTGCTCTTCCGTGCTATGTCTATACGATGACTTCGTGGTATTGTCGGTGTTGTCGGTCATTGGTGGTTCGTGTCCGTGCTAATGGTTCATGTCCGAACTTCCGAACTACCCAGCTGGAGGGGATGTGCTGGCCGCGACCACGGTCTTACATACAGGTCTGGAAACTCCACTGGAGCAGGGGGTAGGTCGCTTATTGAAGCAACTTGTAATTCGCTTTGCCGCCACGAGAGGCACTGCGGGAAGGTAATGCCACTTGGTGTGAGACACTACCGTGTCTCTTGACTACTATTTTTATAATACAAACTTCTAATTTAGGAAATGTAAAATGTAAAATAATTAACGTATTAATAATCTATAATGTTATAATATATTAATATAATAATAATTTATAATGTAATAATATATTAATGTATTTTAAATGTAAAATATGACATTTGCAAAATGATATTGATTTGAAATGATATTGAATGATATTGAATGATGATATAGTCTTGTTTGCAAATGAGGGTAAGTAACGACGATTGATTCTTTAATAAAACCTGTTTTTCAAATACTGTGGAAACTGCATAAAGGAAAATATATTTATTTTATTATTTTAAGGCAGTAAAAAAGTACTTTTATATAAAAAATGCTTTATTGGTTTGTCAATTTTGACATTTTTTTTTCTGGACAAATTGTTTTTGCATTTTTTGATTTTCTTGAAAAGCGTATTGTCGCATACGTAATCTAATATAATAAACTATTGCATATGAGAGGATTTCGGAGGCATGTTCTGTGCAAGGAAAAGAAAATGTATAAGTAGTAAGTACTTCATCGACAGTTAAGTCAAAAACGTCGATGCAAGAGCAATACTTCGCAAAGCACGCTTCAATGTAGCAGATGAGATAAAAAAACCTTAAATTAGCGTGAATCAGTTTGCCGCGGGATTTCATATTGACCAACTGAGACACAGCAGAAGGGCTTGTGGACTGGGATCTTACAGCTTCTTCACAACACACACAGGATTTGTACTTTTTAAGTATCTGTTTGCACAGGTACCCTAGAAGTACAATTTATAATATTATCATATGATTGAAAAAATGCAAAAAATAGTCGGAGCGAGACAACACGTATTCTACATTAAACACCTAAAAGCGGAGTTATGTAAGCACATTAGTAGTAAGCACTAGGACAGAACATTAAGCTGAATTAGTAAGCTACAAATCTCAATTTTGGTTAGTAAAAAGCATTTTAAGCGGAAAAAATTAGTTAAAACAAAAAACCTGTTACATAATAAATTATACAGTCAAGGATTGGGGATTGTGTATAATTATGATCAAGGGTATTGTCAATAATATCGTCCGCGTCCCAATCGTCGTTTTCGAGTACCGCGTCCAGTTTCTTCTGAATGTCTTGCAGATACCTACAGTATTTAGCCTGACTCTTTCCATAGATAGCCTGCAGATCGCTGATTGAGACTAAAATTGGTGGTGATCTATCGTTCGGTACTGTGCAATTCCCAAATTTTGGGGTCTTAATTACATTGTATACAGACAGCAATTTATACAGCCGTAAGAATGTAGGGCAGTTTGGATGGTCATTACATCCCGCAGATTGGCGTATTGTACCAAAGAATTTTTAAAACGAATTTGACGTAGTTACAATAATACGTTAAGCATTGATGCAATGCAATAACCGTGCGAACACCTTCGTATATGACACCATGCAGAAAAATGTCGAAAATAAAAGTGGACAATCAGGCGCAAGCAAAAGTTTTGCAAAAATTTGTTGAACAAAAAAAGAACTATACCTCTAAGTTGTCCTGATTTACTTTTCCTGTCAGTAAGTATTGAAAATCGAATTTCTCAATAAGATAGCGACACATATCCATCGTAGATTGAAGCGACAACCTGAGTCCTTTGGATGTTTCAGGAGTAAGATATTCTTCGGACTTGATGTCTCCTTTGCAAACTGCCGACTCCCAATCGTTCAACCAACGTAATGAATCTTGTAGCACCTGATAAAAAAATTAAGATAAAACCATTATTGTTTAAAAAACCAATGATGGTTTTACCTTGAAATCGTTAGAATCCGGAGTTAGCCCTTGATTTGGAGACTTCCGATTTAATGCGTCAAACATGTCATTTATTTGTTTGCAAAAGGAGATCGTCTCTTCACATCCAGTGAGCGATTGACATTTATGCGACAAGTAGAACGACAATCCATTAGCTACAGAATTACTAAAGATCTGTAATACAGTAAATTAGTTTAGACTTATTGAACGACGATATAAACATTTATTTGCTGTCGAACTAATGTACAAAAGTACCTGGGTTGCGAGTCGAACGCGCATTTTTGATGTATTATCCAATTCCACGTGTCTTTTCGTAATTCTTGGGCATGCGCGGGCGTTACCTACGTGAACTTTGTCGAGATCGTACAAATTTGTTAAATATTCCCAGCGAATGTACTTTTTCGTAGGTGCTATCTGCAGTTGGAGTCATTATTGTATCAGCTTCTTCCATTGCTGTAAGTGATTGTCCATTTTCCGAAATAGGCAATTGAATGCAGGGGACATCTGTATACAAAAACGAAATATAAAATATATAATTAAATGACTATATATACTCATTATATTTGCTTTAGCCATGTAACACATACCTTGTACGTGAGGGGTGTCTATAATAGATGTGTTCGAGATGTTGACTTGCGCAGAAGAAACAGTGTGTGGATCTGACGTTGGAGTCACTAAATGTGAAGACGATTCGGCCAATGAGTCAACGGCTTCATTGTTTGTGGCATCGTGTAACAATTTTGTTGGTACAGCAAGCTTACTAAGCTGCGGATACTTATATGGGGCCTGTAATATGAAAGAAAATGTGATTTGTGGCATCGTGTAACAATTTTGTTGGTACAGCAAGCTTACTAAGCTGCGGATACTTATATGGGGCCTGTAATATGAAAGAAAATGTGATTTGTGGCATCGTGTAACAATTTTGTTGGTACAGCAAGCTTACTAAGCTGCGGATACTTATATGGGGCCTGTAATATGAAAGAAAATGTGATATTATTTACGCTTTCACATATTAGTCATTGTTTCCGAATTTATGTTTACTCAGTAACTTTACAATTGAGCTGAACGTACGACTAGCGTCGGAGCGCTCCGTTGTCAGACTGACTGTTACGCGCGAGATCGATAGCTTTTCGGAGCATTGGGAATTTAGTGACCAATCGGTTCGCGAACCGTGGCACTCATGCGAAACACGCGTGATAATTCCGGTATGTCGAGAATCGAAAGGCCTTCCACAGTATTTACGACGAATGAGCCGGGTCTAAGAATGTCACAGAGCGCTGCCAGAATATTAGGATCACGTGTACACCACCTCTCAGCTCACGTGTACTAGTGTCGAATGTTTGTGTGAGAAATTCATGAGTGCATTCCGTAACAGTCATAAAATTTATTTTATTAACATTAACGAACCTGTGCAATGATGCGACCGCTCCCATCTCGTTTGATCCATTCACGAATAATATGCAGGTCTTCGAAATGCTTGTCACATATTACGTGCGTTGGCTTCAGTTTGACGATCCCAGGAATAGCTGCTACCCATTGTCTTAATCTCTCGACATCTTTTGGCACGCAAAACACAGATCGATTAGATTTGTCGCCTCTATTGCCCGTTTTGCATGTCGGCACAGCACACGGCTTTGTCATCGCCAAATAATTGATCGGTCTTCTCGGCAAAGCTATAGTAAATCTCGTCGTTTCTGCCGAGATCGGCGTTCTCGGCGATTACCCTGACAATGAGTATGCTGCGATGGAAAGGAGTGTCCTTTGTCACGGTGGTCTCGTACTCGATCGGATAGAACAGCGGATTGAGATCGTTCGTGTCGAGAATCGTCACCACCACCGCGGCGTCCGCCTCGAGCGCAATCACTCTGTTTCTACCGTCGCGTTTGCTCGAGGTGGCACGCACTTTGAGCACATATCGGTCTTCGCGTTCGCGATTTAGCACGTCGACGTTGCTGGTTCGAGTCCGAATCAGGAGGAAGCAAAAATCACCGACCGTGCGCTCCTCCGCTTTAAAAAACTTTTCGCAATCGCCGTTCACTATGCAAAACTTTACGTCGACGTCACTGTCGGCGGACGCGAGCTTTATGCCGTTCCTCGGGCACAACGTACGTCTTGCCGATGGAATTCTCGGGAATGGAGGCAATGTACTTTACGTAGCTACGCACTACAGTCTGATTGTGACCGTGACAAAGCTTGATTTGTTGGTTATGTTTGTCGACATTACTCGTTCGTAACGACCCTCGTGGCGATAAAGCGAATTAAAGGTTGCCTCAATAAGCGACCTACCCCCACTACTGAAAATTGAGCGAGTTTCCAGACCTGTATGTAAGACCGTGGCCGCGACGGCCGCGCTCGGCCCTCGGTCGGCCCGGCGCTCGGCAAGCTTCGAGCGAGGAGAGAAGGACAGACATACGATCTGCTGTCTCTCTTGAACTGTGACGTTGCTGTTTAGCACGCGCCGGCTATATGCGGCTATGCCATGCATTTCGAGTATCGCTCCTCGCGTCTCGCCGAGTGACGAGTCTCGAGTTGGCAAATCGACGATGCGCTATTCGCTCTGTGCGTTTGGTTGGAGGGGATAGCTACGAGCTACGAAAGCGCTCGGGTGAGAGAATAGTGAACTCAGAGTGGAATATTTTCATATTCAACTAGGCTATTATTATTAAAAAGCTGGATTTAATCAACCGTATCTTAAAAAATTATATATGAAATAGGGGTAGAAAAGACTGAAAAATATAATAAAATTAGAAATAGATCGATATCTTCAAATTTGCGGAAGTTAAAGCATAAACATTTCTACAAAAATTCAAAATTTTATTAAAAAACAACCGCTGTTTTATCAATCATTGCCAAATTCAATCCCAACCTTCCTTACATGATACTCTATCGATTAAAAAAAAATGCACTCCGATATCTAAAAAATTACAGAAGTTAGAGCAATAACATTAAAAAAAAAAAAAAAGAATCCCTTGATTATTAGCAATTTTTATTAATTCTATTATATTCTTCAGTTTTTTCTACCCCTATTTCATATATAATTCGTTAAGATTTGGTTGATTAGTTCTAGAGTTATAGAAATTTCGGTAAATTTGGCACATACACACACACACATACATACATACATACAAACAGACGAAATGACGGCCGCGGCCGAAGCGGCCCCTTTCGTTCCGCGTGTTCGCAACGGGGCACGTGTATCGCGTGGACGAAAAACGCGGCATGACGTATCAAAACGCAAGAGCAAAACATTCTCGCCACGTTGAGATCAGTTAAGAGCACGATTTAATTGGCATTAGTTATTATTTATTGTTTTCTGATATAAAAAATAGGAGTTCCAGTAATTAAAGTGACATATATACCGCTGTGCAGTTAACCTCCAATTATATAGTAACAATCATAGATTGCGCCCGTATAGCAATTTTTACTTACCGAAATTATTAACAGTAAAATGTAAAAAAATACACTGCATTTATTGCACAAGAAGCTTTGGTAATAATCACACGTTAAAGTTGTTTTTTATATTTTTTTTGCAAACTGCCTGTAAATATATCTCGTTGTTTCCACTTTTATTTGCATGGCGATAGCGGTAGATGGCGCGACCTGAAACGCACGGAGCAAATACGTTACATTTACGTTTATATTTACAAATTTTAATTTTTATATTTATAAATAAATATATATATATATATATATATATATATATATTTATTTTTATTATTTTAAATATATATATATATATATATATATTTAAAATTTATAAATATAAAAATTGCAAATATAATAAATTAAAAAAGTATTTATAAACATAAAAACTAAAATTCGTAAATGTAATGTATAGAAATCCCCGTTCTGGCCAATATGCTCTTCTATCTAAAAAAAGTCTTACATTAAAAATCTTATTTTAATGCATAACAATAATTACATATGAACTATATCGAGAAAAAAAAATAGTTTATAATGTTCTTTTTACTCTTATTAAATTTATATTAGCTATTAATGGATCATCATAAATGACAGACGGTGTAAATAATTCTACATGTTGTTTTAGCCTTATTTTGAAAATATATTTTTAGTTTAAAGTAATAAAAATGTGCTCTTCTTTTCCATACGTTATATCCTGTCATTAGAAGGTGTAAATGACAAACGGTCTCTGCTACGACCTTATATGGTAACAGAGATGAAGAATGAGTTTCGCGGAGACTGTAAAATCGGCCTAATATAGACGAACAATCTGTCTGTTGGTCCTGTCGTGCGGCAATCGCGGCGGTAGACGCGAGGCGAATAGACACGATTAGGAATAAGAATAGGAATAGGAATAGGAATTGTAAAAAATATTTCACATATATATTACACATGTATTATTGTTTATTTTTTAATTATTATAAAAATTGACATTAATGCCCCTGCCCCTGCCCCCACCCCTACCCCTACCTCTACCTCTTCCCCAGGATGTTCCTCTTCCTCTTCCTCTTTCCCAGGATGTTCCTCTTCCTCTTCCTCTTCCTCTTCCACGTGTAGCCGCAAGGGCCGCATATATAATATTTTGTAAATCTCGTGTCTGAAACAGAAAATTTAAAAAACATGTTAATACATTTTTAAAATAAAGAAGTAATAATAACTAATTAATTATAAAAATAATTATAATAATAATCTATGTATTTATGCTGTTAAATCGAGTTATTTTTATTTCCCGATACTCGGATATCTAACTTCATTAGTATTATAAAAAAATCGGTTATCCGGATAATCAGATATTCGCGAATTACCTGGGTATTTCCCAAAATTCTGAGAAAATTCTGATTTTGAACACACTCGGATTTTAATATACGAGAGCAGAGACGAGAGTACATTAAACATTCTAGTATTTGCAGGATATACAACACTATTATATATTGAAACGTATAAATAAAGGACACTTACATTTATTGTTATAATATTTCCTTCCGTCGTCGACCCCGCCGTCAGCACCATGATCGCCGCCGTTGGCGCCGTGACCGCCGTCGGCGCCGTCGTCATCGTCGTCGACACCGTTATCGGCACCGCGACCGCCGTCGTCGTCAACACCGTTCTCGGCATCGTGACCGCCGTCGTTGTCATCGTTGACACCGCCGTCGGCGCCGGCGCCGTCGTCATCATCCTCGACACCGTTATCGGCATCGTGACCGCCGTCGTCGTCGTCGTCGTCGTCATCGGCACTGCTATCGGCGCCGCTATCTTTTTGATATTGTCTGAATATATAAAATATATAATTAATAAGTAATAATATAATTTTATGCATATTATGTATAAATAATAAATAAAAGAATACATAATTTGCAAATAAGCTACATATATCTGTACTTACTATTTCTCGCTACTCTGCCACGTGCCTCGTACCTCGTGCCGCGATGCCACTGAACGACTGACTGAACACGGAACGTGACCGAAAAATCATGTGTGTGAAGTTAGCACCGCCATTTTGTAAAAAAATAAAAATAAAAATTGTGCTGTATTGTGCTAGGTTTGTGCTACATTGTGCCGCAAAAATTAATTACATATCTCAAACAACAAAGCGTTAGATCACAAAAATCATTTTTTATGCCAGCACCGCCATTTTGTTTTATAAATAAAATAAAGATTGTGCTGAATACAGCATTAGCTACTGTACGTTGTGCCGCAAAAATTATAATTGTATTCCTTTCCGTTTCGGAAAAAAAATTAAAATATCAATTTTTAAAATGCAAGACTCCATAGCCTTATAACCCACACAACACGCATGTCATAATGACGTTGTAAGAGACGTCTTAAAAGAGACGTCTCTATGACTTGTTAGAAATACGTCTGTATGACGTCATAAGAAAAACGTCTTTTAGACTTTGTTAAAAATACGTCTGTATGACGTCATAAAAAATCGTCTTTCAGACTTTGTTAGAAATACGTCTGTACGACGTCTTAGAAAAAACGTTTTTCAGGCTTTGTTAGAAATACGTCTGTATGACGTCTTAGAAAGACGTGTTTGAGAGTTTAACAAAATGTTAAATGTTAAATAAACAATGTCCATAATCTTTAAAGTTTTCAAATAATTGTAAGATATTTTGTAAGATTAGTTCATATTTTTTATTAGGAACTTGCGCTCTGTCCGCATCTCGATAGTTGCGCGCGCAGCGGCTACTTCAGGTTACTTTGGCCACGATTGGATGACGCATAAGGCGTGCTATTTGATTGGCTTAAAATGAGGTTACGTGAGTAGCGCCTGCATGCGCCGGCATGCGCTGGGCTTTTGCGCCTTTTGCAAACGTATCGCAACGTACGTAGAGGTCGTGGAGACGATGGTCTCACAATACGATATTTATTTCGACCCACAGGGAGGATTTGATTCGCCGCGCAATCCTTTGGGCTTAACGAACCCACGGACCCGAGTTTAATAGTGGAATAACACTGCAATAACAGAATGATATGTGCTGTACGATCTTTCGGAATTCTGCTATGGCGTAACGGTGAAAACGCGCGAGAATGAGCAGAATCGTGAGGCCCGCGGGCCACTGTAGGGGTGGCCTGTACGTCGTCGAGGGCGAGGTGTGCCTCCTGGTGACGGCAATGCGGCGAGGTGCCCGATGGTCGTCACACTTTCACCAGGTTAGTGAATCTTTTTTCATAACCTGTACGAACTGTTCTCGCGAATAAGACGATTATTGTCAGTGTTTTGGGCATCTGTCGTTAATTGTTCCTAATCAAACAGGTTGTAGAAATTGTTTGGTAGGCGCTCTATAACAATGAAGCAGAGACAATTTGCAAAGACAGATAATCGACAGATAATCAGGAGGCTGATAAGAAACAGGAGATTGATAAAAATAGAAGCAATGGAGACATTAAGAGCGAGATAAAAACGATCGAGGCGAATAGCACGCCAGAAAATATCGATGTGGAGAATAAAGTTGCAGCTTCAGCGGAAAGTAAAAGTGTGGAGAAGGAAGATACGGCTGATCAGAAAATCGCGGATGAATCTGAATCTTCCATTAAGCAATCTATCTCCTTTTTATTAAGCAAGCTGTCTATCTCAGAAAATCAAGGTACTTGTTTTTTTTGCTATTTTAAAATACATTTTAATTTCCAAGCCTTATTTTTCGAATAATCTTGCAGGTGACGAAGAGAAAAGCATCGATTTAGCGCAATCTCCGACTGGTAGCGTGGAAGACTTGTCAATAGATGAAAATGTGCCTAGGGCGACTAAAGTGACAGAGTCTGAACAAATCAAGGAGTATGTGAACAATCAGGGTGTCCAATTTATTTTGTTGCAACAGCGAGCGCCGTACGGCGCGTTGTGCGTTTGCGAACTGTTCAGATTTCTCATTTCTCTGTGTAGTCCTTTTGACAAGCAGAACAATGAAATTATGACCCACTTGGGTCTCAGCTTATTGCAAGTATTGGAGATCGCAGCCGACGCTCTTTCTAATTTCTTGTCTCTACTTGCGCTCGCTAAGGACGACTTGTGTAGGAATCTAATCTTGGTAAGAGAAACTAATTAACTATTATAAATATGTATAACGTCGTTCATTAATAAAGAAATGCATTATGTATTGTATTTCTGTATCAGCTACTTGGAACAGACAGATTGTCGATCTTCGCTGTAATAAATCTTCAAGTATCGTACTTGCTGTTTGAGTCGCAAAGAGAACACTTAAAGTTTCAACTGGAACGTTATTTAATTAAATTAATGGATATAGTTATCTCTGAATCTAATAGAATATTGTACGAGCAACGCGAATTAGAGCTTGGTACGTTTTAATTTCGTAGTAATAAACGATTGTGCAATATATATTCATAATTTAAATTTTATTTCCATAATTTGCAGAGGCCATAGTAAGATTATGGAGAATACCGGTTTGCCTGTTGAGTTATATTTAAATTACGATTGCGGACTTTACTCTACAAACTTGTACGAGGAACTTATGAAAATGTTTTCTAAGGTATATCTCTTTCCTCGTATATATTATTGCAGATTGATATACAAAAGTGTAATTAAACTATCTAGAGTCTTTTATACCTTTAAAATTTTTTTTTAGAATGCTTAACTGTAAGCATGCGTAAAAACCGTTGTATATTGTTTTAATCTCTAATCTTTAAAGTAAAATGCAAATATTTTGACTGATAAAATTCCCAATCTCAAATTTAACCTGTTTATATTAAAAACATACTTTATATTGATTTATGTACGGCTTTAATGTTCACCAGTGCGTTTAACCGAATTCGCTACACAGGGTGTTTGAAATAAAAGTATTTACCCGAAAGGATGGAGTAGATTGGGTCAAACTGAAGAGAAAAGTCATGTACATCATTTTGAAAAATTCGCAATACTTACTGAGTAATTAATTGAGAGAAAAAGATCGGCCAATCTACTGTAGTAGAAGCGCGAGAAGAAACGTCCCATTCCCCAATATTTGCGAATTTTGCAAAATGGTACATGACTTTTCTCTTCAGTTTGACCCAATCTACTCCATCCTTTCGGCTGGATACTTTTATTTCGAACACCCTATATATATAACTTTACGTATAGCTACCGTCAATTAAACAATTGAATAGTCAACGAAACATTTGTTAAACATGCCCTGGCGAAAATAAAGCGTTTGAAAAGCAGAAATTGCAACGCTTGAGCGTTTGAAAACGTCTTTCAAACGCTCAAACGTTGCAATTTCTGCTTTTCAAACGCTTATGAACTTCCTATTTTCGCCAGGGTGTTGCTATGATTACTCCTCTAATAAAACCTCGGAAGTCTAACGTTTTATCCTAGTGCATTTGCTTCTTGCGAAGGTTTATGCTGCCGCTGAAGGTTAATACGACTTCAAAAACAGTTTTTTCGTAAAAAGAATTTTATTAGTAAACTCTCGAGCAGAGATTATGAGAATTGAGTGTCTTTCGACAACGGTGTATAAAATCTCGATAAGAATTCATTGTCCTCTCTGATTCTAACCAGGTAACATATAAACTTTTGCTTACTTTTGAAAGTCAACGACACAGTGGAATGTATTGCTTACTCCTGTAACAAATTCTTGGATGTCTAATGTTTTACTTTTATTTTAGTGCGTTTGCCTTTTGCATAGGTCTGTTGATCGCTTCAAGAACAGTTCTTCCGTAAAAAGAAAGTTAATCAACTCTACAACAGAGAATTGGAGAATTGAGTGTCTTTTTTTTGTAATATCACTGATTCTGACAAGGTAAAGTATATAAACCTTTTATTTTTACACAGTGTAAGGCTGAGTTTCCACTTAGCGCTTCACGCGTCGCGTCATGTGTCGTTAACCAATCTAAACATCCCGTCACAAATAATGTAATAAAATACGATGTTGCTTTCTCATAGAGGAAGCTTTGTTTTCATGAAAAAAAATTTTCTTGGTTATCTTTGACAAAGTGTTTAGAATGTTCTAAAACGTCGAAAAATCACTTTTGTACAAAATGTTCGTGTGTATGTGTGTGTGTGTGTGTGTGTGTGTGTGTGTGTGTGTGTGTGTGTGTGTGTGTGTGTAATGCTTATATTGTTTGTTTATGCTCTAACTTCCGTAATTTTTGAAATGCCGTAATGTCGGAATGCACTTTTTTATCGATAAAGTATTATATAAGAAAGGTTGGGATTAAATTTGGCAATAATTGGTAAAGCAGAACATTCTAAACTTTGTCAAAAATATGCAAAAAAAATTTTTTTACGAAAACAAAGCTTTCTTTATAAAGAAGCAAAAAAGTGTGTAAATTAGAAATTTGCACATTGCTTCCTCATCATTACAGATCGCTACTTCTTATTGTATTTCGCTCATAAAGTTAATACTAATAATTATGCAACAAATAAAATACAAGCTTCCTTATAAGAGGAGCTTTATGAACGAAATAAGATAGGAGGTAGCGATCTGTAATGATGAGGAAGCAATGTGCAAGTTTTTTTGATTGGTTGTGACGAATGACGCGTGACGCGCTCAGTGGAAACTCAACTTAACTGATACATAAGAAAGATAAAATATATTCTTCATACGGTTTGTAATAGATATATGTTTAAAAATATACGGATTTTCTATTGCTGAATTACCTACACCAGTTTAAGAATTGTAGATACACTAAAACATGATAATCTTGTATTTACAATTGTTGTACTTTAATATACGAAGATCCTTCAAGTATAGATGATAATTTGATTATTACGAAGCAACCATATAAATAACAGGCTTCAGTTATCTCGTTTTTCAAGGTAGTTCCCCCCTTTGTAATGCAAGGACGTTATCAGACCAGTAACTTCCATATTCAATATTTTTTTGCATATTTTCGCTACTGTCTTCCGTATCATTTCTTCTACTTCTGTACTCTTCTCTATCTCTGCTTTTAAATTTGTTTTCTTTTGTAATCCCCTTCTTCATTAAATATGTATATTTAATCACATTATAAAGGTTGCTGTAAAATGTTTTGCGATTTTATAGTTTCTTCCTTTGTTCATGTTTAACTCATTTGTAAAAATAAATTTAAATATTTTTTATATTTATATTAATGCAGTTTTAGTTGAACGTACGGAAATTAAAAAAAAATATTTACTATTTTTTACCCCAAAATATACTTTTTAATAAAAAATTTTTAATCAAAATTTTAAAACACAAACAACTACAATAACAATAGTAATAATATACCGTACGTAATGTGTCATGTACTTTTTAATAGGGTTTTAATAGGGTGGATAGGGAAAAAACGCAATACACAAATGCCAAAATTTAAGAAATTTTCGAGATTTATGTCGGAGACAACAAAACCGTCGTTTATTAAAACAAGAATGGCAGAAAACTCTAAAGACCTTGAAATCCTTGTTGCTAATAATAATCAACATACAATTATCACGAAAGACGTTTGTGTGAAGAAAATTATAGTACAATAGAAATTTCTCCTGAGATTCCTACACACCGAGATATTGCGATTCGACGATAATATAGAATTGACAAATGTAGAATTGGACAAATGTAGAATTGACAAATTCTTTCGTAACGTATAATATAGAGATGAAAAAATTTATTTAAATTTTACAAGGGAATACAAGATATTTAAATACAAAGTTTACATGTGTATTATTTAGTGGTCACAAAGAATTACAGAGGTAACAGTACAAAATAAAAATATTTTATTAAAATATCCAACGAGGGAATACAATTTGTATTTTTAATACAGAAGTTTATATATGTATTTTTCAATAGAATAAACGATTTAATCACAAAGAATTACAGAGGTAACAGTACAAAATAAAGAATATTTATTAAAATACATAAATTTTTCTTGTAAAAATACTTGGCGCTGCTAGACCTCGAAATTTTAAATAAATAAATAAACTTATTCTATACTTAATTATAAGCCGCATTATTCGCCCGTTGTTCACACCCATATCACTCGCTCGCACATACACACCACGCTGATAATCATTTTGTTACTCTCGTTACATTCTTCTTTGAATTATTTTTATTTATTGTTGTCCTTATTTATTTAAAATTTTTAGGTCTAGCAGCGCCAAGTATTTTTACAAGAAAAATTTATGTATTTTAATAAAATATTTTTATTTTGTACTGTTACCTTTATAATTCTTTGTGATTAAATCTTTGATTCTATTGAAAAATACATATATAAACTTTGTATTTAAATACAAATTGTATTCCCTCGTTGGATATTTTAATAAAATATTTTTATTTTGTACTGTTACCTCTGTAATTCTTTGTGACCACTAAATAATACACATGTAAAACTTTGTATTTAAATATCTTGTATTCCCTTGTAAAATTTAAATAAAATTTTTTAATTTTATAAAATTGTTATCATACATTCTTTTTTAATTGACACAATGTAAAGATTTTCCAAAGTAGTGCAACAATTATTTTTTGAAGCAATATATACGTTTCTCTCTGTAATTGGCGCTGTAATTTAAAGAGATATTATTTCTTTTTTGTATTGTAATAGATCACTTGAAGCGCGACTCTTCTTTTTGATAAGGTAACATAATTTTGTGATGTGTATCACTTGGGTTATAATTTTCGGAAATAAAGATCTACTGCTTAGATTTTTTCGAGATTTTTCGAGATATAAAGATTATGTCTACCACTTGTTACTTATATTTTTTCGAGGTATAATACTACCACTTTCTCTTTTTTCGAGGTAACAACATATACACTACTATGCGTGTACTTGGCGTCTTTTTTACCTTTTTTTTAAAAAAGGTAGTTTATCTAGTTGTGCAAGCAATAGTTATGATGATGACCTAGATGGTATGTATACAATTTCAGTTATTTTTCAATTAAATAATTAAATTATCTGTAATAAAAAAGTATTTAAAAGAATGATAAAAATTAGAAAGTGGATATTTTGTTTAAAAACAGATGAGAATGCTGCACCAGATATGCATGATACATCATATTTTTGCGACAAAAAGAATGAAATGTCTCACGATGAACAGTCGATAGTAAACGAACAGACGTTTTAATGAAAGACAAAAAAATATAGGTGATTTGGTTGACAAAAATAATATATTAGATACAAACAATGTCAATAAATGCCACATGCCTACATGCTGTAGTATGTATACAAAATTGTATTTTGTCATTTTATTCAAATTAAAAAAATTTGTTTCAAACAATATGATCGAAATAAAGATATTTTTTTATCTTTTCTGAAAAAAATCAATTACATTTTCTGTTCAATATAGATACATGCTGTAAGATACAATGTTCATTGTATCAAAATGTGGATAAATTGATTAAAAAAGTAAACGAGATTACAAATTTTATTTGTAATAAAGAAATATATATGAATGATGAAGAACAGGTACAGGATACAACTTCCTATTACCCAACTTTCCGCTTGCAACAGTAGACGA